>VMDO01025732.1:0-22367 GCA_007922755.1 Pedetes capensis | reverse complement strand
CTTTGTGATTATGGAAGAATGGGAAGAAATGCAATTAATTGGTGTTTAGATAACAAGGCAAAAACCTGGAGCAATAACCAAAAGAACTGGTTGGGGTGGCACAGGCCTTTGATCCCAGTGACTCAGGAATTGAGGCCTGAGGCAGCCTGCATAACTTAGCAAAATCCCTAGCATGCAAAAATGGGAGAAGGATGTGGCAATCAACTTCCAAAGCAATCCTGAAACAACAAGCCATTGAAAACCCTGTGAGAGTCACTGAGTCAGACTGGACTCAAGGCATGTAACAACAACATTTCAAAATACAAGGTAAAAAATAGCCTGGGGGTTCGGCTCAGTGCTTTAATGCTTACAAAAAGTATGTATGAGGCCCCAGGGTTCAACTCCCCAGTACAGCAAAATAAATAAATAAATAACCAGATGAATTCTATCAAGTAACCTGTTTTATGTACGGTAAATATTTAATAATCTCTTGGTGAATGAATGCATACTAAATAATGTTTAGAACTAATTAAAACCAATCTGAGTATCATTATGCTTTCAAAAGTATTACTACTTACACTACTATGAGGTTACTACTGCATTGACGAAGCATATCCATAAAGTATACAAGAGAAAGTCTCTGTGGAAGATCTGAGTTTTTAAAACTTTGATTCAATGACAGAAAAGCATCTACCTTGGTTTCTGTTCAGGCAGGAATTTGTTTACTGTTCTTAGTTGAAATCAGAACAAATGACTTTAATGATTTTGAATAGTTCCAAGGTATTCTTAAAGCCAAGGCACTGGCCACCTGGCCAGTCCCATATGGGCTACACTATATGCATGTGAAAAACTTACTTTCAAAGGGCACATGTGGTGTAGATGAACGTACATATCCACACAACCTATGTGCCTATATGGCATACTTCAGTAGTAATTCTTCTCGTTGTAATAACTTTTTAGAGATGTAAGGTCCACATAATTTCATTAAAATACCTTGAGGATGTAATATAAGTTTAAATTGTCCACTGAGATGCTGATTAGGGTAAAAGAAGTACTTTGTCTCCAACACCTAAATCTTTAGTTACTTTGTTAAAAATAATTTTATTATTCCTATAAAACACATACAAAGTACTGTCCTTTTGTTTACTTCTTAAAATAATGATAAATATTGTTAAGTGTTGTCATAAATACATTAAATTAATTATATATGAAGAAAATAAGGAATTAAGTAATTAAGTTAACACCTAAGAACACACAGCAAACCTTCCCCGAGTCACAGTTCCTAAACAGCTTCTACCATATTGTTTTGTCAGTTCAGGGAAACTGAGAAAGAGAGAAAAAAGTTTAAAGAATAAAATGAGTTTCTACAGGGAAAAAGATCAAAAGCAGACAGCTGCTACATTATGAGCCTGAGGTAAAACCTAATATGTGTTTTTTTTTCTATTAATAAAAGCATGCTATCAAAATATTAGCTAGAGAAAATCATGAGTCAACAAAGTATAGGAAACAGAAGTTCAGTGAATATAGAAATAGAAGCTCAATGAAGGCAGCATTATCCTCTTGAGGAACGAATAAGAACAAAAAGCCTTACTATAGCTAATCAAAGAATAATGTTTCAAAATTCAAGCCACATGGAGAACCAAATGGCCAAGAAAAAGGTAGATATGTGAATAAAACGTCTTTAAAAAACACTAATCACTCCATAATTACAACAGCTTATATACCTTACATACAACAGGCAAAATCACTACTTTCAGTGCTTGTCTGCTATTCATAGGGTTTTCAATGACAGACTGAATTTTGGGAGTGGGTTTCCAGGTCCATCTCCCAAGCCTACAGCACCTGGTTTTCCCAGGCAGTCTCCCATCCAAGTACTAGCCAGGCCCAAGCCTGCTTAGCTTCCAAGATGAGACAGGATCAGACACCACAGTGCTATGGCTGCAGGCATAATTACATAGGATTCATAAAAATAATCATGCGACCACCAGGCATGGTGGCGCACACCTGTAATCCCAGCAGCTTGGGAGTCGGAGGCAGGAGAATCACAAGTTCGAGACCAGATGCAGTCTGTGTAATTTAGCGAGACCCTGTCTCAAGAAGCAAAAAAATGGACTAGGGGCACAGATCAGTGGTCCAGCACTTCTAAAGCATGCAGGCGCGAGGCCCTGGGTTCAACCCCCAGTACCACAAAAAAATTATTATTATTATTATTATTATTATTATTATTATGCAAAAAATAATTGTGTAGTAGTTGATTTTTTAAAAAATTTGGAAATGTGTTAATCTTCAATAACCTGGACTGCATATATGACACATTTAAAGTAAAATTAAGCTGGGTGTCATGGGGCACGTAAATAATCTCAGCGACTCAGGAGGCTAAAGCAGGAGGATCACAAACTCAAGGTCACAGGCAGCCTGTACAACTTAGCGAGACCCTGTCTCAAAATAAAAAATAAAAAATGATGCAACTCAGCAGTAGAGCACTTGTCTAGCACGTGCAAGGCCCAGGGTTGGGTTTAATCCTCCTACCCCGATTACTGCAATAAATAAAAGTTAACTAAATAAATAAAGGTAATAGCTAATATTTCTAAGTACTTATAATGGAAAAGATTCTCTTCTAAGTGCTTTATATGTACTATGTTCTACAGTCAATCCTCATTTTATAGATAGAGCAAGTAAGTAAAGCCCAAAGAAGTTAAATAACTTGCCCATTATCACACAGTGAATAAATGCCAAAGCCAGATTTGAACTCAGGTATTCTAGCTCCAGTGCATCTGCTCTACCATACTAAGCTGTTCTGAGTTGCTAAAGAATCTGAGATAGCTAACAAAATTTTTATTTTTCCTTAAGAATAACAATCAACTTAGCACAATATTCTCATATTTCCACTTTCACTTAGAAAGGCAGGAGGCACCCAGTATCATTAGCCAGGCTTAAAGAAGGTAGTTAAATGTTTCTCATACAACAGTGTCCTAATGCCATCTGCTCTTTAGAGCAAAAGTAATATACAAATTTTTTTTCAGTCTGGAACCACAGACAGGATGAAGAGAGCACATGAAAAAGATAATGATTTTAGAAATATGCAAGTGGTGACTTCACAAAATGTCTGACTCAATAGCAACATTATAGATCATGTACATTTCTATTTAGAAAGGAGAAAATACTGAGATAATAATGTAAAATGATAAAGACACAAGTATTTTCTTTTCAATTATATGTTGTTTCCAGACATGTTTCTCTGCAATTTATAGAGCAATATTTTAAGGTGTCAGACTTCTGCAATTGATGGCACTGATGATTTTTCTCCTTTTTTTCTTTTTATATTTTACATTTCTATTATAAACCAAGAACTTTGGACTTTCAAAGAGGTATTATTTTAATAACACACTTTTCATACTTGAAATTTATTTGTATGATATAAAGTTATTGCTTTAAATGAAATTCAAATTAGAAGACATTTATAAAATTTGGGTAATTTATAACAAAAAGATTTACTAAGAGTTTTCTAAAAATTAATTTTGTATTTTATGTATTGCATTTTTAAAATAATTTTATAATTCATCATATGATGGAGCCACTTATAGAAACATTAACACAATTCAGGAATCTGCCATAGTGCTTTTCATTATAATTCAATAGTTTAATTACCATTTTGAATTTCTTAATCCCTTAGTAATAATTTTTGAATCATGACATTAGCCAATTATCCTTACTTTAACATAATCCAATTAGTTCTTCCTTTCCTATTATCCATGGGGGAAAGAAAATTAAAAATAATTTTAATGATCAGAGGAAGATATTTTACTATATAGCACCAGATGATCAAAAACAAGTACAGTGTTAGGTTCCTCAAGTGACTTTTCTTTTTACAGGCTTCATGGTAAAAGCCAGATGTATCTGTTCTTTCCATTGTTACCTATCCCTTTTTGCCTTTGTCCAAAGTGGATCTAAATAAGATGTAATAAACCAAATACATACATACATAAATACATGCACACATAGGAATATGCAAGTTTTACTTAATTTTAAAAAATAAAATCATTTTTATAAAGAGCAAAAATTATGTTAGTAATGATTAACAAAACTCCAACATTGTAGGCGTCCATGTGATTGGCAAATGGTTTATAGGGTATAGGCTAACATTTATTCAGTTTTGTAGTTTTCATTTCTAGTAGTAAACAATCAACAGGCCACCAACTGTTGCATAAAAAATGAAAACGTTAGAGGCACTGTGTACATATGGGAAGGGGTATAATCAGAGAAGTATAACACAGAGTAAGAAAGTTCACATAAAGATTCTAGCACCAGCCAGGCATGGTGGCTCATGCCTGTAATCCCAGCGACTCAGGAGGCAAAGGCAGGAGGATTGCAAGCTCAAGGTCAGAGGCAGTCTGCCTAATTTAGCAAGACCCTGTCTCAAAAAGTTTAAAAAAAATAGGCTGGAGGTGCAGCTCAGTGGTACAGCACTTACAAAGCATGGAAGTGCAAGGCCCTGGGTTCAGCCCCCAGTACCTCAAAAAAAAAAAAAAAAAGATTCTAGCATCTTTAGGTTTCTTGATCTTTAAAAGCGGCTAGGAACAGTCTACTTACTTAATGTTTTGAGAATTTATGACTGCAAAGAAAATCTATAATAGAAATTACTATTTTTCAAAAAATAGTAGTTCACGAAACTCTAACACAAAGAACTCTAAAAAGTGTATTAACACCATATACCTATCCACAGTAAGTGCAATTCTAAAGTTCCATAAATCTAATTCATTAACATAATTGGGAAACCACACATACCTGACCAAATAATTTCTGAACAATACAAAGGTAATTCAATGGAGACACTCTTTTCAACAAATGGTACAAGAACTGGATATCCATATGGAAAAAATTTAACTCAACCCAGACTGCCCATCATGTTGTTGTTGTTAGGTGCCATGGGGTCAGTGTTCGACTCCTAGCAACCCTAGGTAAAACAGGCAAAACACTATTGCCAAGCTTCTCTACTATTCATAGGGTTTTCAGTGGCTGAATTTTTTTGTGGCGGGGGAGTGGGCTGCCAGGTCCTTCTCCCAAACCTGCAGTACCTGGTGTTCCCAGGCAGTCTCCTATCCAAATACTAAGCAGGTCCCACCCTGCTTAGCTTCTGAGATCTGAAGGGATTGGATGCCACAGTGGTATGGCTGCAGGCTGCACACCACATACAAAGGCCTAAACTAAGGCATGCAACTAAAACACTTCTAGAAAGAAATACATGGAAAATTTTGTAACCTTGCATTTAGGCAAAAATTTCTTAGATATAAAACCAAAAGCAAGATTCGTAGAAGAAAAAATGATAAATTAGACTTTACTAAAATTAAAAATCTCTACTCTTTCTTGTTTGTTGTTGTTAGGTGCCATCAAGTCTCGGAGGTCCCAAGTTTGATTCCCAGCACCACAAAAATGGGAGAAGGACCTGGCAATCCACTCCCAAGGCAATCCCGAAATGGTGAAAACCCTATGAGGGTCGCCACGAGTTGGATACCGACTCGACGGCACCTAACAACAACAACAACAACAACAACAACAACTCATTCTTGTTTGTTGTTGTTAGGTGCCATCAAGTCAGGTCCAACTAATAACGACCCTATGAACAACAGAATGTAACACTCCCCGACATTGTGCCATGCCCAGCACTATTGTCAGTGTTTTTTTTTTTAAGAGAATGAAAATATGGGCCACAGAATAGGAGAAAAAAATGTAAATCACTACCTGGTAAAAGACCTATATCCAGGATACTCAGAACAAACATTCTGAAAAGACAACTCACCAAGGAAAATGTATGGATGGCAAATAAGTGTTTGAATAAATGCTAAATAACATTTGGTATTAGGGGAATTGCAAGTTAAAAATCACAACTTGATACCACTATATGCCTATTAGAATGGTATATTCTAATTTTTTTTCCTAATTTTATCTGACAATACCAAGCACTGGCAACAATTCAGGGAAACCAGGCATCTCATACAGAAATTCCACTTGTATATTTATTCAAGATAAATAGTTATGTTCAAGATCTGCACATAAATGTGTATAATCGCTTTATTTATAATTGTTCAGGACTGGTAACAACTCAAATATCCTTCAAATGGTTAACAGATTAACCAACTAAAACTCACATAAAAGAACACTGAACAATAGTGAAAAAAGAAAGAACTGATACATTCAAGATCATATGCAAGGACCAAATGAAATCAAATTGATATTGTTTATAGATCTCATTCTGCTAAATTATCCTGTCTTTTCCGATAATCCATATTTACCTCCCTTAACAGGTTCTTTAAGTACTAACTTATTCTTACACAATTTCTCTACAGATGATAAATAAGACAATTCAAATATCTCCTGTGGCCCCAGTAACATCTTAATATCAGATAAAACATACAGAAAGACATCATAATTCATAGAAAACTTATTTTCCTAATTGCTAGCTTAGGAACTGATACATTTTCTAGTTGGATAATGAGAGCTACATGACGACTTCGCGTTTTACTTTGGCCTAGAGCTATGATTTCTTTACACTGGCTCTATATTACAATCATCTGGGGAATGCTGCTCAGGCCCCTTGAGATCAGTTAAATGTGAATATATGTAAGTACAGCACTGGCACTGGTATTTTTTTTATTTTCCAGTTTAATCTAATACATAGCCATAATTGAGAACAATTAGCCCAAGGAAATTCAAGGCCAAGTTTATGATTCAACTATATTTACATTTGTGGGGCTGGGATTTAGCTCAGTTGGTAGAGCGCTGCACTGCAGTCTCTGAGGTCTTGAGTTCAATTCCCAGTACTGCAAAAATGGGAGAAGGACCTGACAATCCACTCCCAAGGCAATCCCGAAACAGTCAGCCATTGAAAACCCTATGAGGGTCGCTACGAGTCGGATACAGACTCGACGGCACCTA
This sequence comes from Pedetes capensis, assembly GCA_007922755.1. NCBI lineage: Eukaryota > Metazoa > Chordata > Mammalia > Rodentia > Pedetidae > Pedetes > Pedetes capensis. Next base: position 15,455 of record VMDO01025732.1, on the reverse strand, counting down.
ACAACAACAACAACAACATTTACATTTGTAGTCATTTCTAGAGTTTGCTTACCTGAGTTCTATTTCACCCTTTGTCTCCATCCTCTATCTTTTCATGTATTTCCTACTTTACACTTTCCCTTTTCCTAAATATCAAGAATTTATTATTGGATTGTATTTCCTATAAACTATATCAAATACTTTGTGAAATGAAGCAAGGCACTAAGTTCCTCTCTCTCTCCCCCCACCGCCTCATACACATACACAGTGCAGTAACTACTTCAAATGTACAAGTTAAAACACAGCAGGAAAATTAGTTACACAGAATGTTTTCATGGCAATTCAGAAAACATCTCTATTATCTGCAAAAGCCAGATTATGCTTAGTTCTTAAATCTCCTTCCTATCCAGTTCTTTTCCAATCTAAAACAAAGAGAAAATATACAAAGAACAAATATCAGCAAGAACAGTAAATATTCCTTAGAAATAACATAAGTGAGTAAGCAATGTATGTCAAATTCTGCAAACTACTGAAAGGCTTACTTCAAGACACGTGCTTACCAAATCTTCAAAACTGCTGCTAAATACAATGATAGCACCAACGAAGAAAACAATCACAGAAAGGGAAAATATCTTGATTTGTTCCTTGAAATTATAGATGAAAGAAACTATGAACAGGGTAGTGTTGAAATAATATGGTCCAAGAAAGCAAGTGCACTATTGGTAGGCCCTATTATGGAATAGCAAGGTAATGATTAGTTCTCTTAATGAACTAATCAAGATAGGAAAATACAGAGGCCCTGCCCTAGAGGAAATGACCTGAATATTTCCAGACCAGACTGGTTTAAAGAAAAGCATGGAGTCAACAGATGAATGGATAAAGAAAATGAGATACACACACACACACACACACACACTTGAAGTTTAATTCAGCCACAAAGAACAAAATTATGTCATCTACAGGAAAGTGGATGAAACTAGAGATCATCACATTAAGGAAAATAAACCAGACTCAGAAAGGCAAATACAACATGTTCTCTCTCATATGCGGAATCAACATTTGTAAAAAAAAATATATGTGTGTGTATGTGTGTGTGTGTGTGTGTGTGTGTGTGTGAGAGAGAGAGAGAGAGAGAGAGAGAGAGAGAGAGAGAGAGACTTGAAAGTTAAACATTTCTACTTGGAAGGGAAGAGGGGAATAGTGGAAGGGGAGCAGAAGCACATTGGTGGATAATGAGGTGGTGAATAAGAGCAAAGTACATGATATAATTGTATGAAAATGCCATAATAAAACCCAATATACTATACACTAATTAAAATAAAATTAAGTTTAAAAAAAGAAAGGCTTGGAGGAACTGGGAAGGCACTTGTGTGAGGGAAGGACTAGGGCCCTTCTGACCCCTGCCCCTTGTCTATTCCATAGAAACCTAGTAAAAACACACAAAAAATACTGATGTCCCTGCTATCGTTTCCATATTCCAGAAAGACTCACTGGTCACTATTTTCAGAACAGCACTCTGTACCCAGGGCTACTCACTATTTAAGATGAATATTGCTGAAACAAGAATTATAGTCCGAAGGCCCATTTAAAAGCATGAACTTTTTTAGCTAATAATAAGTGCTTTCTTCCTCAGTAGTGCAGATTTTAAGCACGACAAATGTGGCCAGAAATCTTTACAGTGGTCTGCTATTGTTCAAGACAATGAGAGAGGGAGGAAGCTCACTTTGGTTTCTATCTCCCTATGCTGCAAAGATCTATTTATCTTTGTATTAGTCTAGTGGCTTATACCGGCAGGCACGTTATTAAATACCTGTTAAATTGAATTAAGTCCTACCATTAGGCTCCTAATCTCAAGTTGTTTATTCTCCCCTCTTATTCCTCAACATCTAATTGGTTACTAAATTCTACCTATCCTACTTCTGTTAGGTATCCCCATCAGTCATCTTTCTACTCCTTCAATCTTAGTTCAAAAACTTTAGTACTATTTCTTCCAACACACGTTTTCTAGCTGCTTCAGTACTAGCACCTTCAGTATCCAGTTATCTCCCCTCTTCCAATCTGTCCTCCACACTACCATCAGTTTTTTGTTTTTTGTTTTTTTTTCCCCCGGTACTGGGGGTTGAACCCAGGGCCTCACGCTTGCATGCTTTGCAAGTGCTGGACCGCTGAGCTGCTGCCTCCAGCCTTTTTTTTTTTTTTTTTTTTTTTTTTTTTTTTTTTTTTTTTTTTTTTTTTTTTTTTTTTTTTTTTTTTTTTTTTTTTTTTTTTTTTTTACTTTTTGAGACAGAGTCTCACTAAATTACACAGACCGCCTCTAGTCTTGAACTTGTGATCCTCCTGCCCCCACCTCCTGAGCCGCTGGGATTACAGGCATGTGCCACCATGCCAGGCTTCATCAGTTATTTTTCAAGTCACAAATGTGAAGTCATACATGTTCTCAGAAATCCTCACTGGATCCCATTTACAAAATAAAATTGAACCCTTAAACTGATTTTAAAAGTCCCATGCAAGCCAGGTGCAGTGTTGCACTCCTGCAATCCCAGGGACTCAGGGGGCAGAGGCAAGAGGATTTTGAGTTGAAGTGGTCTGGTGGTGCACCTCAGTGGTAGAGCACTTGCAAAGCATATGTGAGGCCCTGGGTTCAATCCCCCAGTACCACTTTTTTTAAAAGCCCCATACAATCTTGGACTAGCCTACACTGAATACATTCCCTACCTCACCTCACACCACATCCCCACTTTTATGCCAGACTTATACCCTAACAATATCAGATCCCTCTTTCCTTCCAGAACAACTCTTTAGATTTTGCTGATATTGTTCCCTACCCATCTGAAATATATTCTTTTCATGTCTGTCAAAATTTTACCACTCTATAATGCCCTGATAAAATTCCACCTCCTTCTAAAGGCCTTACCAGATCTACCCCTAAACCACTACCACCATCACCGCTCACTGTCTTGTACCTTTTATAATAACAATTTCCACACATTCCTGCCTTGCCTACCTGGATTTAAACATGTGGGAAAAGGCAGGACTCTGTAGTATATCTTTAGGCATTCACCTTACAGTGCTATGTTCTGCACTGCCTGTACTCAATAAACACTTGATTAATTAAACCAATTCCTACCATGACAAGAGTTCCAAATAAAAAAGAAAAAATGACAAATTTATGTGTCAACGAAATACTTCAATATCCAGTTGTAATAATGGAATTACTTGTCCCTTCTTAACTCTCAAGGTATTCCTAAATATAACCTATTTTACCCCCTAATCACCCTGTACATGATTACAAACATGCAGAATAAGAGCTTCAATATACTTAGATGAAATGACCATACTTAGGAAGAAGGGTTTTTTTTTTTAAAAATCTCATAGTAAGGAAAATTGGGGTTATGGTTGTGGCTATTTAAATCCCAAGGTTTTTAATAAAAGGGACAATAGAGTTTAGTCAGAAAAGAGAGGAAACTACTAAGTACTGGACACCTACTAATGTGTAAGACACCTTGCCAAGTATACTAAATCCAGCACTGTATTTCCTTTATGTAACAACGTTTGAAGATGCTTTTTCTCCCATTTACAGATGAAGAAACTGAGGCTAAGAGAGCTTTCATACAGGCATTATATAGAGGAAGGGGGTTGGAACATAGATTTGTCTGCCTCCAATGCTCATGCTCTTTCCTCTATTACTATAGGGTCTCCTAAAATTAATTAAAAATTGCAATTTTTCCCAGTCTGCAATATAGTTCGTATCCTGGTTAAATTTTTTGACTGTTGCTTTAATGTCAAACTGCTTTTATTAGTGAAATATATTTCTCTCAAAACTAACTTTCTTAAACAAAACCATTATTGCTAGGTAAATAATATAAAAGTATCAATGTTAATATAGTATCATATGATATACAATTTGAAAAGTCTACAATCAAATCATCCACAAGGAAACAAGCACTCCCTCACCAAAACAAATAAGCAAAGCACACAAACTATAATGTTCATGGCACTTATTCATGAAAAGTTCTTGTTATTCAAACAGGCTATTCTTTATGACCCTTGCCCAGGAATGATAACACTTATCCCATCTCAAGTAACACCTCTTCCCTGATCCTGAGAGAATCCAGGCAAGAGCTAAAAATTGTGGCTGCCTAAGGAGTGATGCCCTTTGAAGTTCCCATTCCCAGCAGACGTAATTGAGACAGTCCCTGCAAGAGCTCTCACAACCAGAGCTTCTTGCTTACCCTATTTCCCGGCTTCTAAGACCTCTTTTCCAGGAGCCAACAGAGCCCATGTTCCCCTTTTTTAGGCCCACTCTTCACCTTTCACAGGACCCAAACTAATGCTTGACTGAAACCCTGCCATACTTTACCATAGGACAAATTTTCAAACAGTAGTTAGGCTGCTCATCAATATGCCTGGCTCTTGTGCTCTGCTCTAAAAAAGTAACTACCTATGATTAAGTTCTTGTGGGAAAACATGTTAAGAGTCTCAAAAAAACAATTTATACACTTTTGAAGAGTAATTCAAAGGTTGTCAGTTGTCCATACAAGCAAGACCGGTAAAAGATAGTGAAAAAGATTTCAAAATATATGGCAGTGTCTATAATCTTTAATATTACTAGGATTCAACACACACACACAGAAATTGACAGAAATTATTTCATTTTTGATGTTAAAGTTAACTGATTCTTGCCCACATTTTAACAATTCCAGAACACTTAAATCACCATATATTTATTATACAAGGAAAATCTCATAGTCTTAAAAACTATCACACAATTGAAGGTTGTCAAGCCCATACTCAAAGTTAGCCTTTTTATCTTTTTTTTTTTTTTTTTTGGTGGTACTTGGAGGTTGAACCCAGGGCTTTGCACATATTTTGCAAGTGCTCTACCACTTCACTGCACCCCCAAACCCATTTTTTTTTATTTTTGATATTGAGACCAGGTCTCTGTGATACGCAGGGTGCCTCTGCCCTGAACCTATGATCCCCCTCCCTACCCGTCCCAATGCCCTGGGATTACTGGCATGAACCACTGCGCCCACCTCAAAGTTAGCATTTCTAAAGCCAACATCAACAAACACGTAATTAAAATAAATTTTAGAGAGTAAAATTGTTTCCTTATCAACAGTGTCATTAAAAACAAACAAAAACCTTTCTAAGCGATAAGTGGGTCTGTTGAAATGCAGCATTAAATTTTCACCTAGAATACTTTCAATTATGTCACTCAGGGTAAAATCTATCCAATCATACAACAGTTTTAGACAAAGAAGGCAGAAATACTATCTTCACCACACTACTGTCACCTTTTATTTTACTTTACAGGGATTAACAATTTCCACTAGAGTGTTTTTCCAAATTGCTGAGGTAGAGAAACCCATTGTTAAATCTCTGCAATACCTAAAACATACCACAAACAATAATACAAACCATATGTAGTAATTTACAATTTAAAACACATTGCATTCAAAGTTAACAAAAATAATAAAATAGTAGAGTAACATACAAAAAGCTCACCACTTCCCAGTCCATCCGTACATTAAAGCATATAACTGTTTTTATAAACTACTTATTACTATAAGTGAACAGATTATATACATGAAACAAAAATCTGTCTCCCCTTGAATAGTCTTGCTAGAAAATTTGTGTGAGCAATGAGTATTCCCACATTTCAGGAAGAACTTAACCCCTTTTCATTTATCCCATTCCTAACAGGTGCAGAATATTAAAACATATTTTGGAATTGCTTAGTTTACTAACAAAAAGATCCCCTATGACTATAAAAGATTCAACTTCAGGGTATTTCTGAATCTATTTCCACTGCATTTCTTGTTCCATGTAATTCTAATAAGTAATCCTAATCCTAGTTTAGATGAAAAAAAATTTAAGTGAAAAAACAAGATAAACACACAACAGTCCAAAGTGTATTTTTAATGATGGAGTAAGTACTTGAACACAAAGTTACACCCTTCTGATGTGGAGGACTTCAAGTGTTACCTAAAAAATATTCTACTGTGAATCATTATGACACTTATCAATTATTTTAGGAGGTGTATGGTGGCCTCTACTGGAATAATATGCGGTTAAGTGACCAGAAAGGGATAGGGCTTTTCTGTCACAATAGATACGTCTTTGTTTCTAAACGCTGCCCACTTTTCTTAAACACAACAAAGTACTTGTGCACATCCAAGTTCTCAGAGCACTGATGACCAAAACCCACCCAGCACAGTTTCAGAAGAACATGAAGATACAGGACCAAAATATTTTGGTGGTATCTCTCTTAAGCCGAATGGTAAGAATCATAAGGGCTGAGGTTTACTTTTCTTTTTTTATGGACAGTGGACTGCGGAAGGGTGAAGGGGTGGAGGAAAAGGACAACAGAATAAGGGGGACCTGAGAGGAGGCAGCAGAACATCACCTGAACCTGGCTGCCAGCTCATCTGGAGTTGGGGCGTTAAAAAAAAAAAAAAAAACCCACAAAGAAAGGAGAAAACTGTTACCAAGGAACACTTGTCCCCATGCGCAAATGTCCCCTGAGTTTCTTTGTCACCTTGGTGTGTTTTTGTTGCGCTGGGTTCATAAAGCGCCGAGGGTTCAACAGCGAGTTGTAGCCTGCAGCTTCCCCCCCAAAAAAGTGTTCTCAGCAAACAAACCCAGCGCGGTGGGGAAAGAGGGACGCGCCGAGTCCGATGCGGCACCCCGTGCGTCCCCCAGTCCCACTTGGGGTTGTAAAGTGAAGAAACTTAAGTCACCACAACTCCGGCTTGGCCCGCGAGGTAGGCGCTCTGGAGGCCAAGCCCAGTCCCGGGCGGCTCTCATTCAGCACGCGGAGCCCGCCGCCTCCACCACACCCGCTCCCCAGCCAAAGCACAGTTGAGGCAGCGCGTGCTCTGGCGCTCGCCAGCCTCCAGGGGGCTCGCCCTGCTCCCTTCCCCCGCTGCCCGGCCCCACGCCCCTTGTATCTCGCCCCCGGCCAGGGTCCTGAGGGAAGAAAGATTAGTTGGCTCCAGCCTGTCCCGGCCACCGCACTAACCTCGCCACTGCTCGCGCCGCCGCCAAACACCTCCATTGCTTGGTCCCAGGGCTCCTCCTGAGGAGCGAACGGTAGCATCGCCCCTTCAGGAACACTTGGACGCGAGCTGCCAACCCCTAGCGCGACCGCGCATCCCGTCTGTTCTGCTGGCCAGATGCCCACGCCGCCGCCGCTCGGAACCCCCAACCCCGCCTTCAGCGACTGCTGCCCTCGCCACTGAGTCCCTCGGGGGCTGGAAAGCACGGGGTCTCCACCGACCGCTGCTGCTCCCATACACAAGACAACTCGGTGCTGCCTCTCCAAGAGCTGCCGCTGGGCTCTCGCTCACCACTGCCGCCGCGGCTACGGCCGCTCGGCGGTGACTGCCGCCCCCCCACCACCACCCCGCTTCCTCGGCCCCCTCCCTGCTCCCTGCTCTGTCAATATGGCGGCAGCGGCGGCGTTACCTGTGCGGCGCCTGGAACCCCCCACGGAGGCGGCACCGCGGCGTCACCCGAACGTCAATGGAGATTCCCTAGCCTGGGGTGAAGGGGGGTGGGAAAGAGGGGCGGGGTAGATGCGGGGGACCGAGTGGTGGGGGTGGGAAGGAGGGGAGGGGGGCGTGCTGGGCGGGGGAGGCGGGTGAAGAGTAGTAAAAGCCACTGCTACCGCCTGGGTAAACCTGCCCACTCCACGGAGCATGCGCGGGGCTCTTCACACATGCTCAGCAGGCCCTCTTCAGACTATGGAGCAGCCTAGCTGGCGGGACGGTTCCCCCAAAGGATGCGAGAAGTAGGGATCCCTCCCGCACACGTTAAGAATCAGTACCAGGAGAAGGATTCCAGGAGTATCTGTTGCAGGGCTCACGGAAAACAGGTGTCCTATACGCGGAACTGGCTGGGATTTAGCTCAGTTGGTAGAGCACTGCGCTGCAGTCTCTGAGGTCCCGAGTTCGATTCCCAGCACCGCAAAAATGGGAGAAGGGCCTGGCAATCCACTCCCAAGGCAATCCCGAAACAGCCATTGAAAACCCTATGAGGGTCGCTATGAGTCGGATACCGACTCGACGGCACCTAACAACAACAACATACGTGGAACCACGCCCATTTTGGTACTTAGTGACAGATACTAGGGGGGGAATTGTAATCCATTACATGTTAGCCTCCTAGAAGCTAGCGTCAGGAGAAAATACATTTAAGATAAATTAGTATAACTGTGCTCCCTACCCGCCCCCACTTATACACTTGCCCCTCTCACAGTGCTTCTGATGGTTGCCCTCATATTACTTCTTGTTAGGTGCGGGCCAGCCCCACTCATAGTGACCCTGTGTGCAACAGAACGAAACACTCCAGGATGCTGTGCCATGCCAGGCACTATTGTCAGTGTTTCTCTGCTATTTATAGGTTATTCGATGGCTGACTGTTTCAGGAGAGAGCTGCCATGTCCTTCGCCCAAGCCTACAGCACCCAGTATTCCCAGGTGGTCTCCCATCCGAGGACTAACCAGGCCAGACCCTGCTTAACTTCAGGGATAAGACAGGATCCAATGCCAGGTTGGTATGGCTGGTGGTTCACATTACTAATGACTCACAATGTTTCTAGTGTACACACTCGTGCATGCCCATGACATTTACTGGACTCTACTTGTGCCAACGAAGGCAAGATGTATGACGGTAACTTCCCTCTCCCATTGCTCTGAAAATACTGGATCTGTAATGGCAATAATTATAATTTTTTTCTGTCATCTCCAAATCCAGCTTTATTGCTTTGCTACTTCAAGCTACACACTGTACTGGGTGCTAGTGATATAACAGAAATAAGGAAAGTTCCCTGTCACACACAGGGAGTGGATAATCAAAATCTTCATCAAAACATTTCATAACTAAAAAGTTACTCCACCTTTGACACTTCCAAGAGATTTAAAACAGCAATCACAATAGTACCCTGGAAAGGTTTCTAATGTTCTGCATAAAACACACACCACCTCTTTCCCCCTTGTACACCTACAGCTGTTGTGTTGTGCATTCAGAAAATATTGAACTATTCCCTCCATTTACTTCACCATCTGGCCTCAAGTGCTAAGGAAGCAAAGTGAGCAAAGTCAGCCACAGGTTGGCAGTGAATTACAGAGTTCACTAACAATGTCCTCTCATTTATTCTGCTTAAAATCCAAGGAGAAAGCTTTAGGAACATAGTTTTGCAAGAGTGAAGATTTTTTAAATAATGGGTAGATGGGGCTATAAACCTTGAAATGTGTGTGTGTGTGCATATAGACAAACAATTTTTTTTGGCTGAACTCACAGTGTTCTTAATGAAGGCCATCTCTTTTGAGCTCTGAGACTCATTCTCCTATTAAGAACAATCTCTCTCTCTCTCTCTCTCTCTCTCTCTCTCTCTCTCTCTCTCCCTCCCTCCCTCCTTTCTCTCTCTCTCTCTTCCACATTATATATTTTCCTCCTACTGGATCATTCCCATCAGCAAAAGCATGCTGTTTATTGACTTCAAATTGCTTGACCACTTGCTAGTATTTGGTGCAGTTTATGACTCCCTTTTTCTTTAAATATTTTCTTCACTTGGCCTCCAGGACAAAAGCATGTCCATTTTCCTCTAACATAATTGGTGATTTCTTCTCAGTCTCTTTTACTGGACCATCTCTTATCTTCCCAATCTCTGACTACTAGAACTTCAGTACTTAGTCCCCAACCTCTATCTTCTCCACCATTCTAGGAATTTCCATATCTCATCCAGATCTGTGGTGTAAATCCCATCTATTTGCTAAGGATGTCTAAAATTATCTCTAGTCACACACCTTTCTTAAAGTCAAGACTTGTATGCACAATTGCCTACTCAACACCTCTACCTGAGTATCTAATACATCTTTCAAATTCAGTGTATTAAAAACTGAACTCTTCACCTTCAACCAATGTGCTCCTTCCCTAGTCTTCTTGAGGAAAATTAATGATCTTGATTATCCACCTTGTTTGCTATTCAAATGTCACTTCTGAGCATCTTTTCATAACCATCCTTCTAAAATAGCATCCCCATAATTCTCCAGCCTCACCTTGCTTTTGCTTCATGACATCAGTGAATATGTGATATATTTGTTTAGTTCTTCTCAGCACCTAGCATAATTTCTGCAATATAATGGAGTTCAGTAAATGTTTTCTGAATGAATTTGTCCTTTACTATTGTTATATGCATTTGATAAATACACTGCATCACCTATATTGAGAAGTTCACTCAGGCCAACTACCTTGGTGCACAACTATAATCCCAGTGACTCAGGAGGCTGAGTCAGGATGATCATGAGCTCCAGGCCAGAGGCAGCCTACACAACTTAGCGAGATTCTGACTCAAAATAAAAAATAAAAAAGGGGACTGGGGGTGGTGTCTCAGTGGCAGAGCACTTGCCTAGTATGCACAAGACTCTGTATTCAACCCCTCACTACTGAACAAAAAAAGAAACTTAAAATGAGTGTATATTACTTTGCTTCTATATACAGTTTAACCTAGGGGGTGGAGATGTAGTTCAGTGCTTAGTATGCACAAAGCTCCGGGATCAATCCTTAGCACCAAATAAATAAAATTTAACCTCATATGCATTGCATTTCTCCCATTTACAAAAATCAAAAACTCTTCCTTAATTCTATGGTTTTACTATACTCCTAATTATCACAAAGGGGCTGGGATTTAGCTCAGGTGGTAGAGTGCCATTCTGAAGTCTCTGAGGTCCCAGGTTGGATTCCCAGCACAGCAAAAATGGGAGAAGGACATAGCAATCCACTCCCAAGGCAATCCCCAAAACAGTCAGCCATTGAAAACCCTATGAGGGTGGCTATGAGTCAGACACAACTCAGCAGCACCTAACAACAACAACAATTATCACAACTTTCAATGAGTTAGGTCTTTTATACTCTATATCAATTTTTAAATGTTTGCTCCATCCCCATTGCTTCAGATCAACTCTTAGACAATTTCCTTGAACTAAAGGCATACCCTCTGAATTCATCTTTTTTACTCTAAATCTATACCCTCTTGCATGCCAATTCATTCTTCTCATTGTCAGCCCAGTATTCAAAGTTCTTGAAAGATTCTCCATCATCTCTAGCAAAATATCAAAACTCCTTAGCTCTGAATACAAATGTTTTTACCATTTGGCTTCTGTCTTTTCACTTCATCTTCACAATCTACTACCACAAACTCTAGTGAAATTTATGCACATGTTATTGCCTCTTAATTCTCAGGCATCTTTATGCAATTTAGTATCAATAACAATCAATATTAAAATATACTATTTATTAAGAGCTTGCTGTTCTGTGGGCACATGCTTTTCATGAATTCATTTAGCCTTCATAAAAATTTGTTGTGATTTTCTCCAAGATCTCATAGCTATTTAATTGGAAATCTATTATTAAAACCAGGTCTGACTGATATCAAATCTTCTACATCCCTCTGATGCTCTCTGAAATCTCTCTGATCTTACCTTTCCCTATCCATACCTTCCTTCTACTTGTCACCTATTACTCTATGCTTCTATATTTCACATATCCTCATTTAATTACTTCTTAACCTTTCCTTAACAGCAAACTTTTAATGTACTGAATTAACTTATTAAGCTGTCCATTCATAGCACGTGGTTCGTGTTCAATAAGTATGTTGGATGGACAAACAATGCTTCTATACTCTAGGCAGACATTGTGTTAAAGCTGTGGGCTGATACAAAAATGAATAGGACTTAATTCTGTGGAGCTTAATAGATTTGGCTATATCAGAAATATGCTGTCTGATTTTAAATAACTAGCAGGGCATGTTGGACATCATTTCTACTAGCACAGAAGGTACTTGAACTATTGGTAAAAAAAATGATAACATCTTATTTAGGCACAAAAGCAAGTATTAGTGAAGTCTTGAGCTTCTCAGTTTTCTGGAAAGCATACACAGCAGAGATTTTTGCTGCTGCTTCAGTCTTCAGCAAGTTTTTAGCCTGAAATAATCTATGTGCCAATGCATCTCTGGATTTTCACTTACTGTAGCATAGCATTAAAAATTATACAATGTTTGGCAATATTTCAGTGGTTCTGTATTTTGGACACATTATATCTAGTTCCTAAATAATATATTGTTCATCATATAAGATGACTATGTGGACTTCACCACCATTAGAGAATATGTTCTGAGTATTTCTAGGACTAGGGAAAAGGTACACTTAAACCTCCACACTTCTTTACTACCCTGTGACAAATGGCACATATTGGATGACCAGGGTCAGAGGTGAAAGTGGCTGGTCACATAATTTAAGTGAAAAAAAGTTAACTGACCCATCATGCCCCACTAAGGGAGTGTGAAATATGAGCCGAGCGCCTTTGATCAGCAGATCACAGACCACCCACAGTTCTTACACTGTGGTTCTGATATCTAAACTGTGACATACACAAAGAAATACATATTTGGAGTATAACTATAGAAAGATCTATATAATCTCTCAGCATTCTCTGCCTATTTCCCTAAAGATTGTAATCCAAATAGTTGGAAAATGCTGAGTAAACATGGAACATAAAAACACTATTAGAAAAAATATTCAAATATCTTATTTTGGAGATATAACATATCTCCAGGTCACTATGAGTCAGACCTGACTAAATCACACCTAACAACAACAACTGATATGAAAATAAGAGATTCATCAATAGAAGCATGGAACTTTTAAGTGTTTAAATATTAATAAGAACTCAGTCATTATCATTAAATAGTATCTTAGGAGTTTGGGAGAACTTTCATTCTCTAAAAATGCTTTTTAACATTGGGCTTCTACAAGTCAATTGCAAAAAGGCAAGCAAGTCACACGTACTTGCAAAATGCAAGCTCACTGTTGCCAGGATGTTTGAATGAATGAGATTGGGCAATAAATAAGTGATAAATATATTAATTTAATATTTTTCCTTTTGGACAGTAACTAAAGTTTATATGACATGTAGAATTTGAAATCCCTTAATAATATTAGAGGGGGTAGGAGTAGTTGCCATTGTTTGCAGTATGACTCTTAAGATTTTAATGAAAGGTACTCACATTTCATGATTTAGCTCAAACAACAACCTCATTTCATTCTAATTATGATATCTTGTTACAAAGGTATACTGCTATATTATATCAAATAAAATATCAAACAATAAAAATTTCTTTTCTCCTTATATCTAAATATCTTTATATGAGGTCAAAATATTTGGTTATAGTGCTATTTTGTGGAAAAAATGGTTGTATTAGGTTGTATTAGTTTGTTGTTGTGGTTAGGTGCCATCGAGTAGGTATCTGACTCATAGAGACCGTAGGTACAACAGGTGAAACACTATTGTCAGTGCTTCTCTGCTATTCATAGGGTTTCCACTGGCAAATTGATTTTTTGCCAGAGAGGGTTGCCGGGTCCATCTCCCAAGCCTGTAGTATCTGATGTTCCCAGGCGATCTCCCATCCAAGTACCAACCAGGCCCAACCCTGCTTAGCTTCTGAGATCTGACAGGATTGGATACCACAGGGCTACGGCTGCAGGCCAGGTTGTATTAGTAGGTTTACCAAAATGTTAGAATGACTTATTCACTAAATAGGAAATGAATTTTGAGGATGATATAAATAAATGTAATAAATAGCCATAATTTAAAAATAGATAATTTTTATAAGTCAAAGCAATAATATCAGATATTAAGGTACTTTGTCTGCAATATTCTTCACAGCATTCTTCAACAAGATTGAGTCAGCCAACTTGACTAGTTAGTCAGTGTCTCTTCCCTAACTCACAATTTTCAATTTAGGCCTCTTCCAAATCTTGAACTTCATTGAGAAAATTTCTTCTGAGATAAAAGTAAACCATTCTTTCTTTAAGAATATTGTTATTGTTGTTAGGTGTCATCGCATCAATATCTGACTCATAGGGACACTACATACAACAGGCGAAACACTATTGTCAGTGCTTCTCTGCTGTTCATAGGGTTTTCAGTGGCAGATTGACTTTTGGGAGTGGGTTGCCAGGTCGGTCTCCCAAGCCTACAGCACCTGGTATTCCCAGGTGGTCTCCCATCCAAGTGCTAACCAGGACCAAGCCTGCTTAGCTTCCAAGATCTGACAGAATCAGATGCCACAGGGCTATGGCTGCAGGCTTCAGAATATAGGGGTCCTGTTTTACACTGATCAAACTTCAAATATATTCCTAAATCTGTAAACCAATAAAATTATAAATTTGGAAATCTACCAATTTGCCTAGTTTTAGATTGTCTTTTGCATGTAGGTTCAAAAGTATTATCACCTAAAATAGAACATATAATTATTAGAATTCTCACCACTGAAGTCAGGCATAGTGGCACACAATTGTAATCCCAGCACTCGTAGAGACAGGCAGAACATGAGTTCCAGGCCATCCTCAGCTACATAATGAGAGGTACTCCGTCTCAAAAAAAAAAATTTTTTTTTCCACTGTGAAGTAATGAAAAACTATTTCAGTGGACCAGTCCTTAGCTGCCAAGTAGGTTCCCCTGGAATTTAAGGTTTGTAAGTAGGATTTATGTTAAACTAAACCAGATAATTTCAGTCTTATGGTTATGGTCTTATTTACATCTTACTCAAAGACATTGGTAAGTGTGCATCAGAATCATCTGCAAGGCTTTTCCAAACACAGATTGCTGAGCCCATCTCCAATATTTCAGGAAGTCTGGGTTGGAGACTGAGCATTTGCAATTCTGCCAAGTTACTGGGTGATTTGATGCTGCGGCTCTGAAGACTACACTCTAAGAATGGTTGCTGTAAGTTATAATTAGTTAAAGCAAATAAGATATTTTAGAAAATATTTTTGTTCATAAAACCTAGATAATTCAGTCAGATTTCATATCTTTAGAACTCTTAGTGAAAATAAATAGGGACTTGGAAAGTAAATGCAAGCAAACTGCAAAGGAAATCTTATATAAGGTACAAACACTATTGTTGTTGTTGTTGTTAGGTGCCGTCGAGTCGAGTCCCACTCATAGCGACCCTATGTACAGCAGATCGAAACAGTTCCCGATTCTGTGCCAGGCAAATGATCTTATTTATGTTTAAGATCATTGTTACAGACACTGTGTCAATCCATCTGGTGGAGGGTTTTCCTCTTTTGTATTGACCTGCCACACTCCCAAACATGATGTCCTTCTCCAGGGACTGATCTCTCCTGACTACATGTCCGAAATATGTAAGACACAGTCGGGCCATTCTTGCTTCCAAGGAGCACTCTGGTTGCACTTCTTCTAAGACAGATTTGATGGTTCTTTTGGCAGTCCATGGTATATTCAATAGACGTCTCCAGCACCACAATTCAAAAGCATCAATTCTTTTTCTGTCTCTCTTGTTCAATGTCCAGCTTTCACAACCATATGATGCCACTGAAAATACCATGGCATGAGTCAGACGCACCTTCGTCTTCAATGTGACATCTTTGCTTTTCAATACTCTAAAGA
>VMDO01025731.1:12500-27791 GCA_007922755.1 Pedetes capensis | reverse complement strand
GCTTAGAAAATACTTTAAATTGAAGAAAAATGAACACATAGATTTGTGGCTGTAGCTGAAATAGTTCTTAGAGGAAAATTTATAGCACTAAATGCTCTTTTTGGGGGAAAATATCTCAAATCAACAGTCTATCTTTGTAACTTAAGGAATTAGAAAAGGAAGAGCAAAATAAATCCAAAGCATGTAGATAAAAGAAATAATCAAGACAAAGCAGAAATAATTGGAACTAGAATTAGAAAATAAATAAAAATCAATGAAACTACAAGCTAGTTCTTTGAAAAGATTAAAAAAAATTGATAAGCCCTCTAGCATGATTGAGAAAGAACGAGAACACTTAAGTTACTAATATGAAGAAGGAAAGAGAGGATATCACTTTAGATCCCATACATATTAGAAGCATATAACTAGACACCATTAACAACTCTATGCACATAAATGAAACAACTTAAATGAAACAGACCAATTCCTTGAAAATCCAAGCTAGCAAAACTCACTGAAGCCAGGCGAAGGGGCGCACACCTGTAATCCCAGCGACTTAGGAGGCAGAGGCAGGAGGATCACAAGTTTGAGAACAGAGTTAGTCTGTTGTAATTTAGCGAGACCCTATCTTAAAAACTTTAAAAAAATGGGCTGGGGGTGCAGCTCAGTGGCAAAGCACGTGCAATGCATACAAGTGCAAGGCCCTGGATTTAGCTCTCAGTACCACAAAAACAAAACAAAAAAACAAACTCGTTGAAGATGAGATACATAATCTGAATATTCACATATATACTAGGAGATTGAATATAAAACCTTTTAAAAAAGAAATACCCAGGCCCAGATGGTTTCACCGGCCAATTTCAACGAACATTTAAAGAAACAATAACACCAATTCTGCAAGATCTTGTCCAGAAAACAGGAAAGAGAATCTTTCCCAGGTTATTTTATGAAGCCCTGATACAAACCCAGATAAGTACATTACAAAAACAAAATTATAGACCAATATTCCTCATGAATATAGAAGCAAACATCCAAAAGAAAATATTAACAAAACTAATATTAATAATATCTATCACCACCAAATAAGAGTTTACAACAGGAATGCAAAGCAGGTTCAATGTTAGAAAATTAATGAATGTACTCAATGATATTAAGTCTACAGATGGAAAACCACATGATTATATTAATTGATGCAGTCAAAAACATTGCCAGGTGCACTGGCACACACCCGTAATCCCAGTGACTCCGGAGGCGGAGGCAGGAGGATCGCAAGTTCGAGACCAGAGGCAGTCTGCATAATTTAGCGAGACCCTGTCTCAAAAAGTAAAAAAATCGGCCAAGGGTGCAGCTCAGTGGTACAGCACTTGCAAAGCTTGCAATCGTGAGGCCCTGGGTTCAAGCCCCAGTACCCGACAAAAAAAAAAAAAAAAAAAAAAAGGTCAAAATTCAACATGCATTCATGGTAGAAATTCTCAAACTAAGAATAGAAGGGAATTTCCTCAACCTGATAAAGAACTTAAATATGAAAGACTTAAAGGTGAAATAAAAAGATGTCCTTTCTCATGATTCCTATTCAACAACATATGGGAAGTCTGAGCATGTGTAGTAAGGGATTTGAAAAGGCACACAGATTCAAAGAAATAAAACTATCCCCATCTCTAGGTGACATGATCACCTAGAAAAAAATCTCAGAGAATCTTAAAAGAAACTCTCCTATAACTAATAGTTAGCTTAACATGTATCAGGATAAGAGGATGACCAGAAGATCAGTATTCCCATATGCTAACAGTGAACAATTGGAAAGTGAATTTAGTTTTAGACAGTCTCTCACTACCTAGCCCAGGCTGGCCTGGAACTTGCTACATAGACCATTGTTGTTGTTAGATGCCGTGGAGTCAGAGTCAGACTTACAGTGACCCTACATACAACAGGCAAAACACTATTGTTAGTACTTCTTGGCTATTCATAGGTTTTTTGTTGTTGTTGTTGTTTATCTTTTGCAGTACTGGAGGTTGAACCCAGGGGCGTGCACCTGCATGCTTTGCAAGTGCTGGACCACTGAGCTGTGCCCCCAGTCCATTTTTTTTTTTTTTTTTTTTACTTTTTGAGACAGGGTCTCACTAAGTTATGCAGATTGCTTCTGGTCTCGAACTTGCGATCCTCCCGCCTCTGCCTCCCGAGCCGCTGGGATTACAGGCGTGCGCCACTGCACCAGCCTTCATAGGGTTTTCAATGGCTGTTTGTGTTTTGGGAGTGGATTGCCAGGTCCTTCTCCCAAGCCTACAGCACCTGGTGTTCCCAGGCGGTCTCCCATCCAAGTACTAACCAGGCCTGACCCTGCTTAGCTTCTAAGATCTGACAGGATGGGATGCCACAGTGGTATAACTGCAGGTGCATGTAGACCACACTGGCCTTGAATTTGCAGTGATTCTCCCCTCTCTGCCTCTGGAGTGCTTGCATTACAGACATGTGCCATCATACCTGGCTAGAAACTGAATTTTTCAAACATCATTTACAATAGGTCCTAAAAAATGAAATAAAGAATAAAATCAGAAGAATCATACTAACTAAATCTAATACTATAAAGCCACATTAATCAAGGTGGTGGTATTGGCAAAGTGATTAAAACATAGACCAATGGATCAAAAGAGAAAGTCCATAAATTGACCTACATAAATATAGGCAACTGTCTTTCAACAAGGAGACAAAAAAAATTTAATGATATCCATGTGCACAAAAACAGACCTCCACTTAAACCTAACATCATATACAAAGATTAACTCAAAACAGAACTAAATGTAAACTTAAAGCTATAAAAAACTATGAAAAGAAAACACAGGGGAAAACATTCACAACTTAGGGTTAGAAAAAGTTTCTAAGATGTAAGTCTAAATGAAAAATCCTTTTTAAAAACGACAACTTGCGAGTCAATCCTGAGCAGTTGAGGGGATAAACCTGGAAGTGAGATTGTGCTGGCAACTGTCCTCTCTGAAGATCTTGATGAATAAAAAAAAAAACAGACACAATTCATCCTAGAAAGATGATGCCCTAGCACTTGAAATGCTTTTTGTTTAGAATAGTAGTAAAAATGGAAAAAGAGGAACCAAATGATGGCAAACTAGACCCAGAGAATTCCTTGGACTTTTCTGAACACTTAATTGAATTGAACCAACTTGAACTGTTAGAAACACATGGACAATTTATTCTCACTGGTACTGAAAGTCTCTAGGTAGGCAATTCTGGTGAAGATAAGGGGCAAGATGAAAAAAAAATGAAGAGTGCTATCAGTTGCAAGAAAAACAACTGAAAAAGATCCAAGCAAATTGTAGCTTTGGGCTGCTGAAAAAAAAATTGGCTTTTTAATTCCAGAGCAGCACATCAGAGATCCATAGTGAAAGCTGAAAAAATAACTGCTTGGGGGCATGTTTCTAAGCTTACTACAGTGCGGAGACTACTTTCTGAAGAGGCCACTCATGTGAACACTAAGGATAAAGATGAGTATAACCCTCTTCATCAAGCAGCCTACAGTGGATACTTAGATATTGCCCATGAGCTGGCTGTGCAAGGGGCAGATGTTCATGCAGTGACTGTGGATGGCTGGACACCCCTGAAGAGTGCTTGTAAGTAGAATAATACCAGAGTGGCTTTTTTCTTACTTCAGCATGATACAGAAACCAATGTCCAAACAAAAGGCCTTTTGACCCCTTGTATCTTGCTGATGGGAACAGAGGCAGCAAAGATACCATGGAACTCCTCCTGATGAACCGTTACATCAAACCAGGTCTAAAGAACAACTTGGAAGAAACTGCGTTTGATATCACCAGGAGGCCAAGTATCTATCAGTATCTCTTTGAAACTGTAGAAGGCTGTACAAATTCTTGAGCCCAGTCTTAATGGTTCTAGTAATTTTCTTAAGCATCTAAGTACCCCAATGTGTCTTTTGTGTGAGATGCAAAATATTCCCATAATAAAGAGTTAACATCAAAAGTCTTAATACAAAAATTCCGTGGTCCTCATTATAATGTTCTTCCAAAGTGAACTGCCTGACCTTGATGCCAAAATGTTGTCTAGATGCCATCTTTAGTGACTTTTTGTAGAGTTTGTGATTTTTATCCAAAGTTTTTTTATGTTATTCTCTCAGCTTATAGATATAATGGGAACATAATAGAAAGGAACATCATTTTTCCTTTTTTCACAGTAGTTTCAGAAAGTCTTTATGCAGTGTTCTTGAGTACCTGCAGAGGTGCCTTGTCTTCTTCCTGTGAAGATCTCTTCAGTTGCTAGTATAATTACAAAGGTATTTCAAGGAGCTGGTACAGCATCAAAACCAGCAATCCAGCCAAGGCATGGTGGTGCATGGCTATAATCCCAGAACTTGGGCAGCAGAAGCAGGAGGATCCCAAGTTCAAGGCCAGCCTAAAGTACATACCAACACCCTGTCTCAGAAACAAACAAACAAACAAAGCCCCAGAAATCCAGTGGTAGATTTCAGGGAGTTTGTGCAGGATAGGAAATTACCTACAGACAATGTTATAGAATGTTTAGATATCAAAATATAATTTTCAATATTAAAAACATAAATACAGTATGAACACAAGCCAAAGACTTACTTAACTTAGTGAGAGAAGTGACAGAGATGTAAAGCTGATTCAAAGAATATGTGAGAGATTTGGTAGATACAGAGGCACTGAAAGTCAGAATGCTAGTGTAAGATTGCTAAATTAGATAGAAAAGTGGTTATGTTATATAAGAAAGTTAACCTGAAATCTTTGGGTTTACAAAGCCATGATCAAAAGATATAGTGAATGCTTAAATTAAAAACAACTATTACAGTAAAAGAGAAATTGCCATTAATCTCCCTCAAAATATTCCCCCTGGCTTCAAATACACTTATCCCATCGTTCTTGCCACTTTCTGAAGCATTTCTGAAGTCCTCTTTTCATGAATGTCTTTAGTTACACTGTTGTGGCAACCTCAATGTCCTGAATTGATTCAAAATGTTTACATCTCATGGTCATTTTGACTTTTGGGTAGAGCCAGAAGTCACACAGTATCAGATACAATGAGTATAGTAGATGAGGACACCCGGTAATATTTTTATTTGATAGAAAATGCCATACCTGAGTGATGTGTGACAAGTATGTTGTCATGATGGCGGTTGAAACTTAAGACAGTCACAAAAGAGGAATTCCAGAATTGCTTCAGGATGTGTCAAGAATGACAGGAGAAGTGTGTTCAAAGAAAGCCAAGGAGAGTATTTTAAGGAGGATCAACAGCAATGTGTCTTTTACTGTAATACGTTTTTTAAAAATTTAAACATTCACCATATTTTTGAACACATATTTCTTCTACCATACAGAAATTTTTACATCTTTACCAAACAAAAATATGTAAGTTAACATGTTACTTGAAAAAAATCTAAACCCCAATGACTAGTGAACAATGAGTCAAACAAAGATGCAATCCCCTAGAGAACCAATAAATCTTTGGTGGACCTCACAGCCAATGTTCCTGTATAACTCTTTAAGAACATTCAGTCATCCATCTATCTTATTTTTAAGTTTTAATTAATTTCTGTTAACAAGGGGCTAATGGTTTATTTTATACCTGAGTCTGTCTTTGAAGATAAAATTACAGTCCCAGGGGCTATCTTTTAGAATACTGTAGTTGTGTTTATATTATTTTTTTCCAGAAGCATTCTAAAATAGTTGTTTATTTACCTTTTAAGCCAGCCATAGGATCTTAGAAGTCATCTGAGATCCACCTATCTCCTTGGACAAGAATGCTTTTGTTAGCAGCTTGAGAGGTGATCACAAAGCATTTGTGTGCAAGGAAGAAGGAAGCTAACATTCCTGAGTGTCTATTATGTGCAAGTTTATTTTCAAAAGGAAAAATTTCATTTTATACAGTAACATGTTACCTATCCACTTAGCCATATTTATCAAATAAACAGATTTCTTCAGAATTATTGCTTTGAATTATATCAATTCAAAAAATTTATATACAGCATAATTTATCCTTTTTAATGTATAGTTCAAGTTCTGACAAATATATAGATGTTATTACCACCACAAACAAGATATAAAACCATTCCAAGCATAACTGCTTTTTAATTGTTAATAAATATTTATTGACTGTTGATGGATCATTGGTTAGTCTCTGAACATGGATAAAAAGGGGCGTGTAAAAAGGCAGAAGTAAAAGGTATTATGCTTGTCTCCAAAGAACTTCCACAGCGTAATCATGGACATAGTTTCACAGACATGAACCAAACAGGTGATGCAAGAAGACAAATAGGTAATCTACTAAGTAATAGGGCTGGGATTTAGCTCAGTTGGTAGAGCGCGGCGCTGCAGTCTCTGAGGTCCCGAGTTCAATTCCCAGCACCGCAAAAATGGGAGAAGGACGTGGCAACCCACTCCCAATGCAATCCCGAAAACATTCTGCCATTGAAAGCCCTGCGAGGGTCGCTATGAGTCAGACACGACTCGATGGCACCTAATAACAACAACAACTAAGTAATAATCTGTGTGATATGTGAGTTCTAATCTTGACATTGTCATCACATGACCTTGAATAAGCCATATTATTATTATTTTTATTATTTCTCATATGGGCCTTGCTTTCCTACTTCATAACTGGGAGAGATTATTCCATAGAATCTCTAAGATCCATCATTATTATTAGCACATGTGATTGACGTAATGAGGGTTCACAGTGATGATGAAGAGCTGGGAACAGCTTTACAACATTGAGGTGCTCAACGGGTTGACTCGACAGGGTTAGTGAACAAGGGTAAACAACAGGGATGAAACATGGAGCTGATGGAGGGGAATAAAATGTCATGGGACTATGATCGAGGCAAATAGACAAATGCTGATCCAGTGGAGCACAGAACTGCAAGGTGTTATTCTGGAAGAATATGTTGCCAAGTTTTGAACTGTTGTGAGAACCAGGGAGAGACATGAGGATTGAGAAGGTTGGTTGGCTATTAAGCAAAGACAGGAGTGACACCACAATGAGTGATCCACAATAATCTTTTACTAAAAATCAGCCATGACCATGCCCTCTAGGCCCTAGGGATATAGCAGTGCAAACATTGCCTTTTCAGTTATTTTTTGTTGTGCAAAATCACACCAAGTTTAGTGACCAAAATAACTCATTTTATTTGCTGAGAATCTTATTGGTTAGCAATCTGGGCTAGAATTAGTTGGGGGATTCTGCTGATCTTACCAAGGATCCCTCATGCAGTTACAATAATCTGGAATGTGACTAAAGCTGAACAGTCTAAGATGGCCTCACTCATATGTCTGATGGTTGGCTGCTGACTATGACTCTCTCTTCCTCCAGCAGACTAGCTGGGACTTCTTCACATAGTTGCCTCAGGGTTCTCAGGGAGTCAGAGGGAAGCTACAGGACTTCCTTATATCCTAGGTTAAGAAGTCACTCAGAGTAACTTATACTATATTTTACTGGCCAAATTAAGTCATGAGGACATCCTATATTCAAGGAGTAGATAAATACACTCCATTTTTTGATAGGAAAAGCTGCAAAGTCACACTATAAAGGAGTGTGCTGCAAAGATGAAAGGACATTGTGGCCTTAAGCACTCTATCACACTGGCCCATTTGGGTAACATTGAACACATTTGGTCCTGTGGAGCTTCAGAGGTGGGAAGAACCACTGAAGTGAAAAAGATGAGCTCTTGAGGAAAATCCAAAATGGAACAAAATCCAGAGGAATGTGGGCAACACTAGGCAGAGGCAGTACAGATAGAGAAGCAAGATGACTCGTGGTATGATTAGACTGTAATAAATGCATACTTGGGTGGACTGGGTAGGAAAGAGGATTTTAGAAGTAACAGGTAAAGATAGTGAGAAAGGTTATGATTAGGTGTGAAGAACCTTGACTGCCAGTTTCTCAGGAATAAGGACACTACCTACCATACAATGAGCAGCCAAGGGTCAGTGGTGGCCTAATGGCAAGAGTGGTGATGGGAAGTGTAATAAAGAGACCTTTAGAACCTATATCTCTATGAACAGGAGAGGGTTTACCTCAGTTGGTAGACTGCTTGCTCTGTGCCCTCTGAGGCCCTGGTTTCGATACCTAGTACCACAAAAATGGGAGATGGACCTGGCAGCCCACTCCAAAAACAAGCCTAAAACAATCAGCCATCAAAAACCCTAAGAATAGTAGACATAGTGCCAGGCTGGTACAGTGTCAGGGAGTGTTTTGTTCTATTGTACACAAGATTGCTATGAGCTGGACCTGACTCAACAGCACGTAATAACAACAATCTCTATGAACAGTAGTGTGGAAGGAAGTTCAACTGGACCTGGAGTGTGGTGGCACTGAGATCACGGCAAAAGAACAGCCTAGAGGCAGTTTCCCTAAAGCCAAGTTTCTGCCTAGATTCTCCTTAAAGGGCTAAAGAACAGACCTGGAGTTTTTACAGGTTCATTTACTAGTATAAAAAAAGTTTCTTCAGGATATAATTAGTTATACTAGAGATAGCTAAATTTAGGCTCCACACACACACACACGCGCGCGCCTCTACCTCTCCTGTATAAGAAATGAGTTTCATGTGAGGCAAATAGGATATAGCTGTTTAAAAGTTTTGTCTGTATTTGAAAAGACAAAATTCCTGGTGTTCTTTAACATTGTAAGTGGGTAAAAAATCACAAGGAAGACTGGAAACCATGAGGGAGCCAGAGAAAAGCTGCCTGCAATCTAACTGTTAAGGCATACTCTGCTCAGGCAGACCACGTAGCCCTACTTTTCAAGTGGCAGCATAGCGAAACAAAAATTTTCTTTTAACCATCTGTGAAATGCATATCTCTTTTCCAAGCTCTTGTTTTCCATAGGTTTTATATGGCCATTAGAACCTGTTACATGTAATTTTTTCACACAACACGAGCACTGGTATGTTCTGTTGGTTAACTGAATTATAGGCAATGGATAAAACCAGTATATGCAATGAGGAACCTAAATACCTTTTCCTTTCTTGTCTGGTAATTCAGTTTTGTAATGGTTAGTTGTTAATTCAATAGTAGGCAGCAATCCTCCTGCCTTACATTTGTGGGAGATAAGATATAGAGAACTTGAGGGTTTCCTCCCACTCTGCAAGTGGCAGTTCAGTTGTATACCTATAAGTAATGATGTATATCAAATTGGTCATAGAGTAAGGAAGTATGTCATTAGGTGCAAAAGTGAATAGAAAAGAAATGATTTAGGCTGAGCATGGTGGCACATGCCTATTATTTCAAGACTTACAAGGCTGAGGCAGAAGGTTCATGAGTTTGGGCCAGCCTAGGTTACATCCCGAGTTCAATGTAAGCCTGAGCTACATAGTGATACCCTGTCTCAAAAAACTGAAAACAAGACAGGATTTAATGGGGGAAGATAGATTAAACGATGGCACTCAAGAGAGTGGAGCTTGGGGCAGTGAGAGGAAGGGCTCTTTCTGCGACAGAATTTGCAGGAATTTGGAAGAATCGATCCAGGCAGGATTGGCAGGCCAAAGAGGGAAAGATGTTCCAGGTGTGATGAAAGGCTCCAGGTGAACACGAACATGAGTGTTGGCTTGGTAGTGGTACAGGAAGCAGAGACAGTAAGGAAACAGTCCAGAGGTGACATTCCTAAGACTAATTAAGACACCTTATTCTACCTAGTTCTCCTGAAATCCCAGGTGAAGAGCTGTCTGCAGTTGATGGACTGTATTATATGAAAACATTACAAAATTAAACTAAGACAAGAAAAGAAAGGGCATCTATGTTCCTTGTTGCACATATTGGATTTTAGTCACTGCCTTCTGGGGAATGGGTGGCCCTCTATACACAACTCATAAGATAGGGGAAAATTCTCTGAGGGAAACACATCTTCTCTGCCCTTGGTGCCTACTCAGACTGAGGTTGACCATACTGTATAACAGTAATGCAAGAAAAGGATCTCTGTTGCATTTTCTAATGGTAAAGTGCTTTATGAAAGATTTCAGTTGGCAAAGTTTTTGTAATTCCTTCCTCAATATGCTTCTCAAAATTGAGGTGACTGCTTGTAAAAAGATGCATTTTAGTATATGACTTGAGAAATCCTAGATGGCTCACATCATGAGGGTTAGAAGAAATCAGGCTTTGTCAGTGTAAATGGTTAGTTTTTTTTAAAAAAAAAAGTATAAGGGCTGGGGGTGTATCTCAATGGTAGAGCTTATGCTTAGCATGTGTGAGGCCTTGGGTTCAATCTCTAGCACAAAAAAAAATTTTTAAAGTGTAAAATACAGTTTACTGATTTACAACTTGCTTGTTTGGGGGACAGAGAGTTTATACTCTAGCCTGTGGCTTGCTAGGTAGAGCAATGAGTGTTAGTTGCTAACATTTGCTATGAGTGTTAGTTGATTCTGAGCTACTTTTTGCAGTTCTTGTATGAAATATAGTAATATACTTAAATTTGGGTGAATGCGATTCTTTAATGTTGGAAAGGTTAAGTCAAAACTTCAAAATTGGACACCTGGTCCAACCTTTGGATATTACAAAGGACTCTCACACAACCACGTTCCTAAACTTTTTTTTTTTTTTACTACAGAGCACATTAAAAATTTCCTCACATGCTTTGAAGACTTGCCTACTAAGCATACCACATTTAGAGATTATTTAATTAATTTCTCTGGTTTAATTAACCAAAGACAAATGTTTCTGACAAGGAAAGATTCTATTAAATACAGGAAATAATCATGTATTCAACATGCCAGACATTGCTCAGCATTTTATCCTTAATATGTCATTTATTCCACACAACAATACTAGATGTTGTTATTATTATTATTTTCATTTTAGAACTGAGGAAATAGGCACAAAAAAGTTAAACTAATTCAAAGTTGTACAGTGACTTAAAAGTAGGATTCAAGCATGGATCTCTGTTATTCTATTCATTCTAGCATTCAGTTTACCTAAATAGTCACTGTGAATAGTTCCATAATTCTAGCCAGCTCACTCCCAGGTATTTTCCCTAGAAAAATACAAATTTAACATGCACACAAATAATTCATTAATTTTTATAGCACCTCTACTCATAATCACCAAAAACTAGAAACAACTCAAATGTCCTTCAATGATTAGTGATTAAATACATTGTGATACATCTGTACCATGGAATATTAATCAGTAATAAAAAGGAACTATTGATATATACAACGTGGATGATTGAGTTCTCAAAAGCAACACACTAAGTGAAAAAACAAGACTCTAAAGATTACATACTGTTTGACTCCATTTATGTGATGTTCTCAAAATGACAAAGTATAGTGATAGAATACAAATTAATGGCATCCATCCAGGGTTAAAGTGGGAAGGGATTTTGACTAAAAAGCTAGCACAAAGGATGTTTTTGGTGAATGGACCTCTTCTGTACCTTGACTGTGGTGGTGGTTACACTGATTTGTACATATGTTAAAACCCACAGACCCAAAGACAAAAAAAATCCCATTTTACCATATGATTTTTTAAAAAGTCAATAGGTCATTTTTGGTCAGTACTGATTTCTATATTTCCTATTTATTATACACATTTACTGTAACAATTCTATCTACCACTAACAATAGGATTTAAAAATGAAAATAGTTATACTATAGTGTGAAACAAAGCACCATCATCAGGCCACTCAATCCAAACTGCATGAGGACAGTCATCTCTTTAAATAAATATTCCTTAAAAGTTAAATAAATTTGGGTGCTTATTCTCTTAAAAATAAAAGTATTTCACTAAAGTATTACATGGAATGCTATTTCATATAGCAATTTATGTAATTAAACAAAATTGACCCTGGAAGGAAGTTGTAAAAGAATAAGGATGTTAAGACCCACCATGGCTTTTTGTAAAAATTTTCAATTTTTAGTAAAATATATTAATATATCATGATTATAATTTATAACAGTTATTATAAGAATTTTTTCAAATCTTCCAGATTGAAATGGAGCTATTTTGCAAGTTGCAACATCCCTCCCTCCACGGGCCTTCCATTTCCCTTGGGGGCCCACTGGTTGCTCTACTTACCAGGTGAGGCTTGTATTCTATTCAAAATCTACAATCTTGCTCATAGCACGGGGGGCGGTCAGTCAACCAATGTTTGCCAAACTGAATTTCGCCTGGCACTGTGGGGGAAAAATGACAAATACATGATCACTAACAAAACCTATAATCTGGATAGACTAAATCATGCTCTAATTTTGAATGAGGCAATTACTAAGTGCTAATGACATGCTCAATAATTACAAGGCAAAAATAGAATTTTGGAAGATATACATCTAACATATTGCAAGTAGTATAGAAGTTTTTAAACCCTAAAATAGGCGGAATCCAAACCAGAATCAACTGTTCCTGGCTCCCTAGTAATAAAACCATAAAATTCAAGGGGGCAAGGAAAAGAGAAAAAGAATCCTAAACTGTACTGAATTTCTATGTGTCATGCACTACATTAGACATTTTTACAGATTAAAACTTACTTTAGGACTTAGGTTTCAGCTCAGAAATGTAAAGCATTGGAAAGCCATTACTTCCACTCTTACAACAAAGGAAGAAGCTAGACAAACTGAAAGGCAACTATTTTTCTTAGATCTATCAGAGAATTGAGGTTGCAGGATAAGCCAGTACCCAAACATCTGGAGAGGCAGGGGCCTGCAGAGAGACACAGGTTTGAGCATACAAGCCCATAGGAAGATTAAATTAGAAATTCTGACAAATTATTGGAGGCCAAAGTGTGAAGTTCCTGGGTTCCACATAGGGAAGTTTCCACCCTTTGAAAATCTTTTCCTATAGGAACTCTGCCAGGATCTCACACTAAAGACCAAGGAAAATCTCAGAGAAAGCTCCCATTGTGGTGCTGGCTGGCTGAGGAAAATAGTACCCACTGTTGATACTTGCTTAGACCCCTTTCCTTTATATCTAGTACAGAAAAAATGGCTTAATCCTCAGGGGGAAGGACTTAACACTCTGAGAACACTGGTGGATGCCCAACACGGTTGGGGAAGAGGAACCGGGGAAAAATGAAAATGCCCCACTCTTGGAGAAGAAACAGGGAATCATATCTCAGACACACTAAAGGCCCAGGTTCTGCTGCCTTCCCAAGTCTAAGGTTTAATCAAATCAGAGAACTCCCTCCTCCCCCACTAACCACTACCCAGCAAACCAGCTACCTGGCTAGTAATAGTGGAATACAACTGGGAGAGCTGTAAAAAACACCTCTTGGAAAGCAGCAAGAAGGAAAAACCCAAAGCCAAGCAAAGAGTCAAAATGAAGGTATCACTAGAGAAATTAGCAATCTCTAGTGCTCACAGCAAAATATACATCAAACACAGGCCAACTCCTGACTAGATTAAGATAAATTTCCACACTAAAGGCCTAGCAAAAAGGAACCAATGTTCTTCTTCAAATGTATCAAACATTTTACCTCAGCATCTCCTGCCCATGTTCAACTTTCAGCATGTTTATGAGGCATCATAAAAGTCAAGAAAATACTCCAGTGACAAAGCAATTACTGGATCCCAACTCACTATGACAGAGATATTGGGACTATCAAAAATGAAATTTAAAAGAATTATGATTTATACATTAAAGACTTTAGTGGAAAAAGCAGATAATATGCAAAACCAGATAATTTTGGCAAAGAAATGCAACTTGCCAAATTGCAATACTAGAAATAAAGTAAAAACAACAGCAGCAGTAACAAAAAACAGTGGGCACGACATTAGACTTGATGTAGCCTCCCCTAAAAATATGTGTGAGCCTAGAAATCCTGTTTATTGATCAGGTCAATAAAAGTTTGAAAAAAAGAGAGAAAAGAGTGAAAAACAGAATACAACATTCAGGAACCATGGGGCAATAACAAATAGTCTAACAAATTTATAACTGGAATCATAGGAGGAAATAAAACCAGAATGAGGCAGCAGCTAGAAACTTTGCCAAATTATTGACAACAAACCACAGATAGAAGTAGTTTAGAGAATACTGAGCAGAATATGAAAAAAAAATTCAAAGCTACAGCTAGGCATATCATATTCAAACTGATTAAAATAAAAGACAGAAAGTCTGGAAGGTAGCCAGAGGAAAAAAAACACACCTTAACTATAGAGGAACAAGGATAATGATAACAATGGACTTCTCATCAGAAACCACACAACAGTTGAATAATGTGTTGAAAGAGGGCTAAAAATCTGCTAACTTAGAATTCTGTATCCCACAAAATGTCTTTCAAAACTAAAAGAAATCTGAAAACTTTCTCAGACAAAAACAATTTATTGCCATCAGACCTGCTCTAAAAGAAATACTAAAGGAAATTCTTCAGGCAATGTGGGAAACCAGGATTAATGAAAGAAATAAAAAACACTGGAAAAGGAACAAATTAAGGTACAATATAATCTTTTATTTTAAAAAATGTTTGAAAAGCCATTTTTCCATATATTATCCAAGGGTCAGTTTTACAAGCAAGCCTTCTAAGATAGCAGGCTCAAACCTGCTGGTTAACTGTTGTCTACACAATAGGATATGTAACAAAAAACCAATATAACCCTACAGTCAACATTATATTTAATTGTGAGAATGTTTTCCAATATTGAAACAAGTAGTCCTCTGTCACTACTACAATTCCAAAAACTAAGAAAAAAGTCAGAGTACTCCTATTACCTTATCTCAGGGCTTACTATATAAAGCTATTAGTAATCAAGGTAGTGTATTATGGCCTATGGCGAGGGGTGTAGCTCAGTGGTAGAGCACTTGTCTAGCATGAGCAAGGCCCTGAGTTCCATCCCCAGCACCACACACACACACAAAAGATAGTACTAATGAGAAAACAACAGATACACAGATTCATGCAACAGACAGCCCAGAAACAGATTTATGGGTGTAAAGACAATTCAATGGAGAAAGGATGGTCTTTTCAATAAGTGGTGCTGGGGTTAGTGAATATTCATATGCAGGAAAATGAACCTCAACACATACTTCATGTTCATGGCTAGTGGGAATGCAAAATGGCAGAACCACACTAGAAGACAGTTTGGCAGTTTCTATCAAAGAAAAATTCAGCATATCCATACACAGAAGAATGAAAACAGACCCATATCTCTCAATATGTGCATGAGTCAATTCAAAATAGATTAGACCTAAACATAAAACTGGAAACCTTATAACTACTAGAAGAAAAGCTAGGGAACACACTCCAACACATAGGCAGAAGCAAGTACTTAACAAGACTCCAAGTGCCCCAGAAACTGCACCAAGAATCAACAAATGGGATTACACAAAACTAAAAGGCTATACAGCAAAGGAA
>VMDO01025731.1:0-7500 GCA_007922755.1 Pedetes capensis | reverse complement strand
CACACTTCTTTCCCCAGATCCTAGGCAGACCTCTGTGGATCCTTTCCACAACTCTCTCCTACCTCACTGCTCTCACAACACCTGTGGTTCCCTCTCTCTGGCAATTCCTTCTCTCTTCCTCTTACCTTGCTTACTCCTGCTCATTCTTGAGGCTCTAAGGGCACCCTGCTTGTCTCCCTCACGAGGCACTCTACCACTTCCTTGCTGTGTGACCTTGGGCAACTTAGCTCTGTTTCACCTTTCTAGGGCTCACACCCCAGAGAGGTATTGTCTTTTCACAGTGATAGCCAGTGTTCAGCATAGAGCAAATGGTTAAGAAATCATTGCTGCTGTTATTCTTATTACCCTATATTGTAATCATCATATCTCCTAGTATAACTGGCAATTAATTGAAAAACTAGAAATGCACCCTTGGATCCCACCTTAATATCTAACACTTCCCATGCTATCCCCACGTACTATATTTTTTT
Organism: Pedetes capensis; assembly: GCA_007922755.1. Lineage (NCBI taxonomy): Eukaryota > Metazoa > Chordata > Mammalia > Rodentia > Pedetidae > Pedetes > Pedetes capensis. Next base: position 7,030 of record VMDO01025731.1, on the reverse strand, counting down.
AGGGGAAGATGAAATGAATGTTTATAAAGCAAACATTATCTCAATTAAATTCTCACTACCATCCTCTATCATCCATGTTCTTTCCACTGGACGTTGAGCTCTTAATGGGATGAATACCTTTTGGCTCTTATACCCCTAGCTAACAGAAAGCATTCAATACATTTTCACTAAATGAATTAAATGAAAATGGTGGAGAATATGTTATAACCATAAAGCTAGGGAATGAATTTTCATAACAAAATTGAAGTTTAGAACAGTTAGGAACAAACTTGATGAGAATGGTAAGAAAAGGGGGGTATCTTAAATACTTTTACAATTGATCATGATCATCAAACTTTCCAAATGATTTACAAATGTGTGCTTTATAACCATAGGGAGACTTTACTTCTGGGGCCCTGCCTTACCACAAAATGTTCTGCTGTACCAGTGGCTGCATCTGAGATACTCACCATGACAGGATGGCCTTGAGAAATACCAATGAGAAATGGTTACACTCAAATGATTTGGAAAAAGAAACAGAAAGAGCAAATGATAAAGCAAATGAAAGCAAACTGCTGATAATTGGTGACCTTGGGTAAAGGGAATACAGTGAGTCTTTTGTACCAGTCTTGCAACATTTCTGCAATTATATTTTATCAAACTGAAGTTTTTAAAAATCTAAAAAGAATAATATTAGTAAGTTTCCCAGGGGATTCCAAAACATAAGGTCTAGTGTATTGGCCATGTTGGTGGAACCATATTCTTATTAGCTGTTCTAAAAACACACTCCAGGTTCAGGTTTCCTTGCCTATCAGCCAATTTAGTTAGTTAGTTAGGTGCCGTCGAGTCGGTATCCGACTCATAGCGACCCTCATAGGGTTTTCAATGGCAGACTATTTCGGGATTGCCTTGGGAGTGGATTGCCAGGTCCTTCTCCCATTTTTGCGGTGCTGGGAATTGAACTCGGGACCTCAGAGACTGCAGCGCAGCACTCTACCAACTGAGCTAAATCCCAGCCCTTATCAGCCAATACCAAGGGTAAATAAGCTCCTTGGTTAGCAGGGCATAGCCATGGCTTCTGGATTGGGGCAGGAATTAAATTATTTGCTGCTTGAAGAGTATTCATGAACTCACAGGGGTCTCCTATTGACTAAAGCCTCAGTACAATTTTCCCCACACCAGGAACCCCTAGGACCCGCAGGGGCCTGCCCGCATGCTCAGAGGGACAATACCCTCAGTTCTTACCTTCTTTTTCCAAAGCCTAGCTATGGGATTAGGCAAGTTTGCCCCAGGATCCAGCACAGAGGTCGCTCTGATAAGAGTTTTTCTGTGGAAAGACCTACAAGGAAGAGGCAAAAATAACCATGAGGGAGTCACACAAAGATTCCAGAAAACAGAAAACTTAAAGTGGTAGTTACTTGGTCTATAATGACCACTTACTAGCACCCTCTTATTCATTCATCACTTCTAACCACTCATCCTAGATCCTCCCCACTCTACAAACCAGAATGCTTCAGCTTTCCCAGCCACTGTAACTAGAACAGAAACTTACGAGTTATTTAAATATCCCCATTTTAGGAGGGTGTCAGGGATATGGGTGTAGCTCGGTGGTAGAGTGCTTGCCTAGCATGTGCAAGGCCTTGGGTTTGATCCCCAGCACAGAAAAAAAATGCTAGGATAGTGTCAGATGAGTGTCACACAACACCTACTTCTCATCTATAAAGTGAGATAGGTAAAGGTCAGAGTAAATTATCCCCTGATTTTCTTACGGTAAACCAGACTTCTATCTTCCTCAGCTCCTGTTGTTATGTAAGGTCTAGGAGGAGGGAAGTACTTTATGTTCCATGATAATGCTGCACTTCATGTTTAGCCTTGCTTTCTGCACCCCTGATCAAAGCTTATAAAGCCCTCTATGATGACATATTGTCACAAACACTTGATGCCTGATGCCTCTACCTCCCTCACCATACCCAAAATATTTGCTTGGTTTCAGCCAGACCTCAAAGTAAAAAAATCAAGAGATGGCTTTGTGGAACTCTGGAGAGAAGCATTATTAAACAAGAAGACCATACTAAACCTACAAGCCTTCAACATCCTTGTTCTTTAACTTTCACCAACCCACACTTTTTAGCCAGGATACTGCCCTCAGCCATCATGTGTTGGGGCCCTAGGAACCTCCTCTACAGGCTAAAAGGTGGGTCACAAGTACCATGAAAGCTGCTTCCAAGTCACTCCTGGCTCCTAGCTGATCATAAACACTTCAAGGAGAAGGAGGTCCCTCTTCACTTTTCCCTGCCTGCAACCAAAATTCCCATGTTGCCAAGGTGTAGCAACATGACTCAGAAAAGAGGGTAGACAAAGGATGGATTCTAGAGTGAGAATACTCTAACCCTGACTGCTCCAGAACAGAATGTCCAGAAAATGCAAGGAACTGTTTCAAGGCAATAATACTGGGCTAAGATCTCTTCTCTAGCAAACCAACGTGTAGAGAAGAGCATAACTGGAGAAAAGGTGGCAATGATGGTACCTGACATTGACTGAGAGCTTAGTATGTCCTGGCCACTGAGTAGCAACTCCTCAAAGATCTCAAGTAAAACTTGAAAAGAGGGTATTATCCTTTTATAATTCAAGCTAGAGTTCACTTTACAGTACTGGAGGTTGAACCCAGGACCGCCCACATGCTAGGCAAGTACTTTGCCTGAAAGCTGCAGCCCTAGCCATTTTTTACTGTGTATTTTGAGAAAAGGTCTCAACAGTCTGCCGCTGGCCTCGAACTTGTGATCCACCTTCCTCTGTCTCCTGAGTCACTTGGATTATAAGCATGGCACCAGGCTTCAGAGCTCATTTTAAATTAAAGAAAAAATGGTATGTTATGACGGTAGAAAACTCCTAATCGAGGCTTCAAACCCACAAAAAATTGGGTTCAGGATCGGGTACAGTTTCAATATGTTAAATTTTAAAGGGCTTGAGTTTGGTTGGGGTTTAAAATCCTATGTGTAGACAGCACGGCTTCAAATGGAACACAAACCGAAACCTTGAACACGTTCAAGCATTTAAATCTTTTTTTTTTTCCTGAGCCTGGTGCGTGTGTGCGCGCGCTGTAATCTCAGCAACCGGGAGGGTCAGGGCAGAGGAAGGAGGATTGCACGTTGGAGTACAGGGATAGCCTGTGTAATTTAGCAAGATCCTGTCTCAAAAAATAAAAAAGGGGCTGGAGGTGCAGCTCAGTGGTACAATACTTCTAAAGTATGTGAAAGGCTCTGGGTTCAACACTTCTCAATTTACTTGGGAAAAAAAATCTGAACCCCGCCAGCGTGGTGGTGCATGCCTATAATAGCAGCATGTGTATAATCCCAGCGGCTCGGGAGACAGAGGCAGGATTATTGCAGTTCCAGACCAGAGGCAGTCTGCATAATTTAGAAAGACCCTGTCTCAAAAAGTTAACAAAAAATGGGCTGTGCATGCAGCTCAGTAGTCCAGCACTTGGAAAGCATGCAAGCGCGAGGCCCTGGGTTCCACCTCCAGTACAGCCAAAAAAAAAAAAAAAAAAAATCTGACTCCAAACCTGAACCCGAACCCAGCAAAAAACTTAATATGTACTTAAGATGTGCCTAGCATGAGCAGCAACTCCCCAAAGAGCTCAGGTAATTTTTGAAGAGAGGATATTATCCTTTTATAATTTATAATATTTAAGCTCAGAGCTCACTTTACAGTACTGGGGGCTGAAAAACTTGGTTTAGGCTCAGTTTTTACTGTTTTATTTCCTTGGATAATTAGCTGCTTACAAATTGAAAAAAATGAAAAAAATTTATTCAGCTACACATAGGATTAAAATTTTAAATCCAAACTCTCTAAATTTTAACGTATTGAATCTGCGCCTGAACCCAAATTTTTTGCGAGTCTGAAGCCCTGCTTCTAAGGCTAAACCCAAAAAGAAAAAAAAGCTGCCGTGGCACATGCCTGTAATCCCAGCTGCTCTGGAGGCTGAGCACGAGGAGCCTGAGTTGAACAAAGGCGGCCTGCACGATTTAGCAAGACTGTTTCAAAATTTAAAAATGGCTGGGACGCAGCTCAGTGGTAGAGTACTTGCCTTAGCATGCCTGAGGCCCTAGCTTCAACCTCCGAATATTTAAAAACAAAAATATCTGCACTTATCCAGCGAGTCATCACATGATGCTATCAAAGCATGCGAACTACACAACTTGAAGGGTATGAGGGTTAGAATCCACATTTCCACTGTCTACAGATATTACGAAAGTATTAAACTAAACAGAAAAACAATGCTTTGCTAAGGCCGACTCTGCTCTCATCCCCACCCCCATCCTCCAATCTCCAGGTTGACAAGAAGTGGCCACAGGGAAGGTATTTCAGAAGAGAACTACTCTGAGAAGTTGGATTCTGGTTTGCTTAAACTAAGCAACGATATTGTACAACCAGTTTTTACCTAATTTTTTTTCTCATTACTTTCCAAGTTTAAACAGCAGCAGTTTAAAGAGCATTAGTTATCTTTATCACACTAAATACAGAGGAGGTCGCCTTTCCCTCCAGGACACTAGAATCACCGTCAATAGGGTTTTGATTTCTTATAAGATCAGACCGCAGAGTGGCGGATAGCGGGGTTATTAACCTTAGCATCACAGATAAACGCATCTCATAAGGGAGGAAAAAACAAAAAAACAAAAAAAACCGCGCACATCTGAGGCCAGGGATTTCCTTGCAACTCAGAAAGCCAAGGAGGGCCAAACAAGTTTCTCTCCAAATCCCTAAGAGCTACGTATAACCTAGGGCTGCCCAGCGATATAAACTTTTAAACATGCCTCCATATAACCACTATTAAGGTCACTCACTCAAGATCCCGCCCCCCTTTCCTCCTCACAAATAAACGCAGGTTGCCCCGTGCAATTTAAAGTCAGACCTCACCGAAGCCGTGGCTCTGCTGTGGAAAGAGGGAGCAAAAAGACTGGGGGCTTTAAATCTGTGGCCCCCATAGAGGAGGGAATAAAACGAACTCGAGAGCTGAGAAAAGTTAACTGCGCCTGCCCGGCGGTGGGAAAATTTCTCCGTAGCTTGCAAAGTCCTCCTGATTTTCCCACCCCCAGGACCGCCCGGCGCGAGGCGGCTGCGGACTCACAGCGTCCGAACAATGACTGGAGAAGGGAAAGTTTGCCGGCCGGCCAGGCGCCCGCGCTCCCGCTCCGTAGGCACCCCGGCTCCCCAGGGTGCCTCGTCGCTCCTAGCACCGCTGGTCTTTCCCTCTCCAGAAGCTCGGGTTTTCCCGCCCCCCAACGCCGGAACGGCGAAGGTGCGCCCTCGCTCCTCAGAGCATCTGCCCCAGGCGGCCGACAGAGCACGCCCTCCCGCCACGGGTCTGGCCCCTGGAGTCCAGATACCACGCAGAGGACAGGGACGGGAGGGGGCGCCGGGAGGGGGCACCGGAGGGAACAGCCGCAACAGTTATGGCGCTCAATCCCTCCCGGTGTAGCCACGAGCTGCAGCCGAGCTCGCGCGTCCGCGTCCGCCCCCGCCCCCCCAGCTCCAGCCACCACGCACTGCCCCGCCAGTAGAGGGGCCACCAGGCACTTTCCCTCGGCCCACACACGCTTTCAGCCCAAAGGCTCTGGGGACACCGCAGGCGACCCGCTATGCGGAGCGGGAGCGACCCGGAGCGCGACGAGGCCGAGCCGGGACACTGTGCTCCGCACCGCCCGCTTCCCACTCCTCGAGGCCGCCACTCCCGCTGCCTAACTGTCGCGACGCCCCCAACCTCGCTCGCACCGCGTCCGCCCTCCGCGGCGCCTACCTTCGCGCGGCGAGGTCGCGACTCCTTCCCAGCTCCACGCCGGGGCCCCGCAATGTGCCGGGCGAGTCCCGTAGGCGTGGTAACCGCCCCCCTCGCCGCCCGCTTTCTTCTCTCCCTCCCTAGCACCTGCCCCCTAATCCCCTCCTTACCCCGCCCTCCCGCCCCGGCCGCCTGATCCACCGGGGCCGGCCCCCGCGCCTCAGCTCCCGCCCTCGGCCCAATTCCGCCTGACCGGTCAGGCCTCAGCCCTAGGCAGACGGTTGGGCGGCGGCGGCGGCGGCAGCGGTGGCTGAGGCGGCGCGGAGCACTATTGTATTCCTGACACTGTGCGCTCCCACGCTCCGCCTCTTCCCTTTCCTTCCTCCCCTCTACCACTCCCCGCCTCCCCACCGCCGGCCGCGCTCGCCCTACCCGCCTGGCTCCCCGCCGTCTGCCCGCCGCACGCTCTTCTGGCGGGCTGGGCGCCGTCGCCAACGCCACCGGTTTCTAGGCTCCGCCCACTTAGAGCTCGCGCACACCCGCGCGGGGCTTCAGGTGGGTTCCCCGCCCCTCCTGCTGGGTGCGCTGCTGCCCTGAGGAGCCCCAGCCCCGCTAGGCGCTAGAGAGGACGAGGAGGAGACACCTTGGCTGTGTCGAAATACAAACTAAGCTTTTTCCTGTCCCTTCCAACTCTAAAGTTCTATATGGCATTCTTCGTAGGTAAACTCGGCAGCCACTATTGATTTACCTAGTTTGCGCTTGAAATACCTATAATAATAAAGCCAAGGTGGCTATTAATACATATATCCAATTGCAAGCAAATTGTTTATGATGCTGTGCGGCTGTTTTGATATTAATTGGCTTGCCTACTGCTCCCAGTTATTCAAACATTAATCCAGGTGTTGCTGTGCAGGTATTTTGGCGAAATAAGTAAATCTCCTAATCTGCCCAGATTATCCGGGATAATCTGGGTGGGCCTGTCCAAATCGGTTGGGAAGCCTTTAAATCAGGATTTAGGGTTTTGACAGAGGGAGAGGGGTAAGGAGAGGGAGAAAGTAAGTAAGTTCCTGTATGGATGGCGGCTTTGGCCTGTGCTCACTGATTCCAGTTTTCTCCTGATCTCTTTCTACATGCCTGGCCTGCGTATTTTGTATTTGCCTAGCCAGCGTCACAATTGTGTAAGACAATCGCTTCAAATGAATGAACAGGAGACTACACACACACACACACACACACACACACACACACACACACACACACACACACACACAC
>VMDO01025730.1:7783-27888 GCA_007922755.1 Pedetes capensis | reverse complement strand
AAAAAAAAAAAAAGAAGCACTATTACATCTTTGGGGCTGGGATTTAGCTCAGTGGGTAGAGCGCTGCACTGCAGTCTCTGAGGCCCCGAGTTCAATTCCCAGCACCACAAAAATGGGAGAAGGGCCTGGCAATCCACTCCCAAGGCAATCCCGAAGCACTCAGCCATTGAAAACCCTATGAGGGTAGCTATGAGTCGGATACTGACTCAATGGCACCTAACAACAACAACAACAACATTACATCTTTGGTTATAAGGTTCTAAAATGATTCTTGATTTTCAAAATTATCAAAATGGTACATAATATTTTGCCAAACAAAACCTCTCAGCTCTCTATGGAACTGATATTATAATGCGAGAGCATATAAACATATGCCAAATACTTGTATAATCATCAAACAAATGTTCAGCAAATTTGGATCTGAAGATGACGATTCAATGGTGCAAGGCGCTTTCAGAAAAGAAAAAAAGGAACCTGAAAAGAAAAGCCTTAAATTTAATAATATTAAGAAAAATGAATTTGGAATCTCACTAGAAGAGGGCGAAGGAGACTAATGATGACACGTACATGGGTTAGCATGTGATTTTAGTACTGAATGAAAATTCGGAATGGAATACACAGATGATTTCACATATATCACTCATTCTTTCTCCCCGTGTTGCCCCACTGCCTCTGGAGAAAAGATCTGGGAAAGAAGAAAACTCCTGAACAAACTCGTTGGGGGAATTCACAGCATGAACAGAAGATGCATTTGGTGACTTTCAAAGCCTTAGAGACAGGATGCCCATTTTGAGGACAAAAGCACAATGGTCAACCACAGGCACAGACCAAAATCCACAACGCACTCCCTCCCAACTCAGGCTGAGAAGCTCCTGTGACGTGCGATGGAGAAACCACAAATACGCAGCCTGACACCGTGGGCGGTAGACACAGCATGCCAGTCACGTCCTGGACATTTAAAATGCGCAATAGTGGCTACTCTTCTATAATTTTCCTTCACCTTTCCTTCCTACAAGAAACTTTAGCAGAGATCATCCCAAGAATCCAATAGCTCACACTGCAAGAAGCTGTGTAAAAGCAAAGAAAGATATTTAAAAACTGCAAAGGAAAGTTCAGGGTGGGTGTTTCTCCAAAGGAAGAGAATGAATGAATGAATGAATGAATGAATGAATATGTGAATAATGTTGTTCTTTACAGTTCAATCCAAAGCTCCCTTAAGAAAAGTCCATTCTTAAATAGACATTCTGAAATGTGAGACCTACAAAACCCAAACAATGTCAGACAGTAGTGATTCAGACCTTACACAATCACCCAGGCCAGGAAGCCATTACTTTTATACTGATATTTGAAAAGAATAATCTATGAATATATTCATTCTTCTTCCCTGCTATGCCTTCATGTTAATCAACTTTCCACCACTATAACAAAATACCTGAGGAAATCAACTTATAAAGAGAAAAGGCTTTGTGTTTGTTTATTCTTTTTTTTTTTTTTTTTTTTTTTGGCAGTACTGGGGATTGAACCCAGGGCCTCACACTTGCATGCTCTGCAAGTGCTGGACCACTGAGCTGCATCCCCAGCCCTTTTTTTTTTTTTTTTTTTTTTTTTTTTTTTTTTTTTTTTTTTTTTTTTTTTTTTTTTACTTTTTAAGACAGGGTCTTGCTAAGTTACACAGACTGCCTCCAGTCTCAAACTTGTGATCCTCCCACCTCTACCTCCCCAGCCGCTGGGATTACAGGCATGCGCCACCACACCTGGCTGTTCATTCATTTTTGATTTTTGGTTTGTTTGTTTGTTTGCAGTACTAGGGAATTGAACCCCAGGCCTCCCATATGCTAAGCAAGTGCTCTACCACTGCGCTGCACTCCTAGCCTTGTTTGAACTTTATTTACTTTTTATATTGAAACAGGGTCTTGCTAAGTTTTGCAGGCTGTGTCTGGCCTCAAACTCACAATCCTCCTGCCTCTGCCTCTCAAGTCACTGGGGTTATAGGTGTGTGCCACTGTACCTGGCTAGGAAAGATTTGTTTGGGCTCATCATTTTCGAGGCTTCAGCCCAAGCTAGATCGGCCCCATTTCTCTTGGATCTGTGGTGAGGTAGCACGTCATGGCGGGAGTGTGTGACAGAGCACAGCTGCTCAACGCATGGTGGCCAGACAGCAAAAGAGAGAGAGGAAGAAATTGGATTCCCACTGTCCCCTCCAAAGACACACCCCAATGACCTAAGACTTCCCATTAGGCCCCACCTCTTAAAGAGTCCACCACCTCCCAGGAACTCCATGGGAGAGGAGCAAGATTTAACACAGGGGCCTTTGGGGACCCATCCAAATCACAGAAGCCTTGCATTTATCCTTGGATACAGGATAATATTCTGTAACTCACATGAGCACTCATGTTCAAATGAATACACAGCCCAGCATTAAGAAAGCCATGAAAACCCATGAAGGAGCTCTGATAAGATTAAAAAAAAAAAGTTCATGGCAAGGGGAGATAGCTCTGATTGCCAAAATCTAATGACTATCAATTTATCCTCTTACCCAATCAGAGCTTCTAAGTATGGGCATACATGAGTTTGTTCACTTTCCTCTAGCCAATGACCAACACCATCAAACCGGGCGTCTCACATCAGTAACTGCCTGTGCTGGCATTCACATGTGAAGATAAAGCACACATGATGTATATCTACTCTAAAACATACAAAACTGGGAACGTGGAAGAGCCAGGAAAATGGCTGCCATATGCTACTTACTGTTCCAAGCAATTAAACTTATACTGTATGAAATGTTCATAACACATACCCTGGGAAGTGTTACTTACTCCCTCCAGATTGCAGATGAGAAAATCAAGACCTAAAACAGATGGTTTAGATGAACATCCAAGATTCCCCCAGCTGCACCAGCGATGGCGCCAAATGTAAGCATGGCTTCATAAACTCCAAAGCCCCGCCTATGAGGTCCTGGAATCTCTCTCTCTCTCTTTGTAAATGACCAATGACCCTATCTACTGCAACGTCATTCACTTAGGAAGCCATTACTATCCTAAAACAGATCACGAGGACTCTGTGGTTGTGCTTACTCTTTCTACCTCCTTACCCCAACCTCACACCATTTTCCTTTCTAGGAGCATTTGCTCCCTACCTACAACCATCTTACGTGTACGGGGGTCCTCATTCTCTTCTCTCCCTGAAAGAAATGCAGTAAGTGAACAATGTCTCTCTCAGGGACATTTACGCGTAGATTCTTATGAAAAAACCTTAACCAGAGGAGTGACTTTGTAGGAGTGAGTCATGGTTTGAATATAAAATATTCCCAAAGGTCATATGCTTTACCATTCAGTCCCTAGCTGGCGGCACTGTCTGTGGAAACTTTGGGAGATGGGACATAGTTTTGTCAGAGTCACTGGAAGTAGGCCTTAGGAGGTTTTTACCCAGACCCACACTCTAGTTGCTCTCTGTCTCCTTTCCTGCAATGTCCCGAGGTCGTCTGACACAGGCCATGCCTGCCCGCCACCTCTACAGACAGATCCTCTAACTGTGAGCTTCCCACTAACCTTTTCCTCCATAGGTCTGTTTGTGTTGGTTTTTCTGCTGCAAGTGATGACAGCTGACAAATACAGAGTGGCTTTGTAGGCCTTAGAGAGTTACCCCGTGAAGGTTATTTTTTACCATAAAGGCCTTTTGGGGAACTTAAGGTTGTAGCTTAGAGGCAGCTTTGCCGTCAATCTCCTGAGAAGATCGGTCCAGAATTAAAGCTTCTCAATCTTCATTAGACCAATCAACCACCATCTCCTCCCTCCTCACCTCCCGACACACACAGACAGTCACACACAGGGGTCAGCGGAACAAAATCCTTCACTCGATTGGGAGATGTTCTCATTTCCTAGGGGCCCATCAACTCTGATATTTAAAACTGACGACATTGTCCATGCTTCCTAACAAACATCAACCATGGTTACTCAGAAAATTGGCCAAGAAGAAGGGGACAGCTGGATCAGAGCAACCTTGCTGGCCATCTCAGACCTGGCCCTCCCACACAATACCTCAGCATCAAACCCACATGGAACTGAAGCCAGTCCTTCAGGAGGGCATGCACCAGGCGGGCAGAGACTCAGTTACTGAACAGAAAATGTATTCCAAGGCTAGAAGCCTGACACTTTCTTCTACTCCTGATCTTCACTTTGAAGGTCTGGTGACCGTAGTCCGTAAATGTGAAATCCAGGCCTAAGGAAGGGTCAGGGCACTGGAGTAGGTGGGGCTGCATTCTAGGTTCTGGAAAAGGAATCAGCCTTTTGATGGCAAAAAGCTGACGTACCACACGGTAGCCTTTATTTATTTTTATGTATCCTTAGAAACTTAACACAGCCTCTCCTCTCTGCTAGACAGCTGGTGCGCAGGCCCTTCCATAATAGTCTTCAATCCACCCCTCTGATGGAGATGATCCTTGGTGCACTGCTATTTTCAGTCACATCATATGCTTGTGAAAGCTGGACACTGAATAAGGGAGACAGGGGAAGAACTGACACCATCAAATTATGGTGCTGGTGACGAATATTGAATATACCACAGACTGCCAAAAGAACCAACGGATCTGCCATAGAAGAAGTGCAACCAGAGTGCTCCTTGGAAGCAAGGATGGCTAGACTGTGTCTGATGTATTCTGGACATGTTGTCAGGAGGGGCCAATCCCTGGAGAAGGACATCATGTTTGGGACAGTGGCAGGTCAACAAAGAAAGGAAAAACCATCCACTAGATGGATTGACACAGTGTCTGCAACAACCAGCTTAAACATGAAAAAAAATTCATGTGCACTGCACAGAGCCAAGGAGTGTTTCATTCTGTTGTACACAGGGTCACTAAGAGTTGGACCTGATTTGATAGCACCTAACAATAACAACAATAACAAATGGATCCCATGAACTCTGACTCTACTTTTTTTTTTTTTTTTTTTTTTTTTTTTGCAGTACTAGGGGTTGAACCCAGGGCCTCATGCCTGCATGCTCTGCAAGTGCTGGACCACTGAGCTGCACCCTCAGCCCATTTTTTTGACTTTTTGAGACAGGGTCTCACTAAGTTACGAAGACTGCCTTGGTTTCGAACTTGCGATCCTCCTGCCTCCGCCTCCTGAGACGCTGGGATTACAGGCGTGCGCCACCGCGCCCAGTGAACTCTGACTCTTAAGAAAAAAGTCAAGGGCAGTGATGTAGCTCAGTGGTAGAGCATTCACCTGGTATGCACAAGGCCCAAGGTTGGAGCCCCAACACCACAACAAAGAAAAAGATGAACGGGGGTGAATAAAAGGTGGGGGGAGAAGAAAAAGCACAAGCCCACACATCAGTACAACAGGCATTATAACGCCTCCTAGGGCGACCATCGAGGGTGACTTCGCAGAGCCTGCATGACGGCTAGGGCCACAGCAAGTTGCCTTTTTATCTCCATGGCTTGCAAAATGAGGAACTGAGCGTAAGCTGCAGCCGAAGGGATTTAGGTTAAATAAGAAGAATTTCCTGTCTGTGTCCTTCATCTCGCCCATGCAGGGCGCCATCTCTGAACGGAGCCAGATGGGAAGGTGCTTCCGACACAAGTAGCCGGCCAGAGTCGGCTGTGACTCAAACGACTCCGCACTATGGGAAAGTCATTGCCACGGTTCACACCAGCAAGACTCGAGAACATTTTGCCAGGTGCCAAAAAGGCAAAGTGGTATTTTGGCGGTCTTTCTGACACCCAGCAACACATAGGCTAGCCACTTCTGGGCCATGGGAATGGAAAGTAAGGACAGAGTTAGCACCCAGATTCCACACATGGACTCAGCACCCCACTCTAGCTCTTATCCAAGAGGGCCCTCAGAGGTCAGTCAGGTTCATGGTCAAAGTGTAGGGTTGGTGACCGCTCAAGGACAGGCTCCAGATTCCAACATCTCTGCAATGCCTGTCCTCGGAGAGGCTTCAGCTTCCACAGAAGGGCCTCGAAAGTCTCTAGGGCTGATAAACGATCTTAGGAGGCCAGAGTTCAGAGCTAAGTCTCTGGCGCCAGCTGAGCAACCTCTGACCATTCTCCAGTGGGGATGGGGCACAATATCTCGCCTGCCACCTCCTCGCCTTCGCACCCTCACATCTCTTGACCCCTGCTGCTGGCCACATGCTCACAGCTTATTTAAACGGTTCGAAGAACAAGATGTCCACAATGAGATCAACCCAGGGTTCTCCAGCCCAAATGCCTACCAAAGCCAGAAAAGGAGGCCCTGGCGTGGAGGGTACATATGTCACCTGAAGGTACAGTTTATTTTAGGAGCCTATTGGCAAAACAGACTTCAGGCCTTGTCAGGATTGTCAAATAGTCTGTGCTGTATTTTGTGTTTTTATTTTTTTCTAAGATGCTAGAAATCCCTATTTTTCTGTGAAATCTCTTCAATAATACCAAATTGAAGAAATAGATAAATATGTCAAAAAATCACTATCAGGTCTATGGCTGATAAGTTTGAATCAGAGCACACGGCTCTAATGGGCTCCCACCCCCATGCTCCCTGCCTCCCTCCTCCCCCTCTCTGGTTCTGAACCATCAGACAAAACCAGCAAGGATGCTGAGCCGGCTGCTTCCCAGGGGGTCAGGGGTCAACGGCCTGGGCCCAACCTGCCAGCTGTCACATGGGCTGTAGAGCAGAGCTGAATGCTGCCTCCCACAGGAGGGCAGATCCTTGGTGACAGACATGCCTGTGGATTCCAAGCCTTTGATGCCACCTGGTAGAGAAAGTTGGCGGCGGAGGCTGGACTCTCCCTGCTTGCCATGGAATGGCAGAGGATGGGATAGGAGAGGTCAGAGTATCACTCTAGGGACGCTCCTTGGAAAAACAGGAAGGGAGAATGGATGTCCCTGTAACCAGCATCCCCAGCTGGCCAGCTGTCCCCACCCCCACTGGCCAGGACAATCAACCTATGGTCAAGTGGTAGGTGCTGCTGAGGGTAAGGATCAGGATGACCTGGCCCTACCTTAAGGAGACCCCTCCCATGGCCAGTACGTATCTTCCAGGGGTTAGAAGTGGGGATACAAGCCAGGTGCAGTGGCACACGCCTGTAATCCCAGTGGCTCAGGAGGTGGAGGCAGGAGAATCACAAGTTCGAGACCAGAGGCAGTTTGCATAATTTAGCGAGACCCTGTCTCACAAAAGTAAAAATATGGCCTGGGAGTGCAGCTCAGTGGTCCAGCACTTGCAAAGCATGCAAGTGCAAGATCCTGGGTTCAACCCCCAGTACCACAAAAAAAAGAAGTGGGGAGACCAACCCCCTAACCCCAGAGGGCTCTGAGATCTGGAAAGCTCAGCCTTCAGTCAATTCCAGTGCCAAGGTGGCCTCCAGGCTGGAAATCCTCTCCTGGCCTGTCCTATTCTAGTCCCAAATTTTGCCCAATTTACAATGTTCAAAAGAGCCCACCAGAGTTTAAGCAAGGAGGTGATGTGACAGCATAAAAATATTTTAGTAATATGATCGGCACAATATAAAAATGTTCCAAGCCAAGCATGGTGGTGCATGCCTATAATCCCCAGCGACTCAGAAGGCGGAGGCAGGAGGATCACCAAGTTCGAGACCAGAGGCAGTCTGAGTAATTTAGTGAGCCCCAGTCTGAAAATAAAAATAAATAAATAAATAAATAAATATAAATAAAAATATTCCAGTCTTCATATAAATCATTCCCATTGCAAAATTCCCAGGGAATGTTTAAAGTCCAGAAATGAAGCTTTCTTTGTCATTATAGCTTAACATCAAAAGAAATTAAAGTCTAAATAATGTTCTTCTCCTGATTCTTACTCTGCTTGTTGTTGTTGTTAGGTGCCATTGAGTCAGTATCCGACTCATAGTGACCCTCATAGGATTTTCAATGGCTGACTCTTTCCGGATTGCCTTGGGAGTGGATTCCCAGGTCCTTCTCCCATTTTTGTGGTGCTGGGAATTGAACTCAGGACCTCAGAGACTACAGCGCAGCGCTCTACCAACTGAGCTAAATCCCAGTCCTCTTACTCTGCTAGTCTTAGTCAAAGGTGATTCATACAAATGCGCAGAGACGGGCAGAGTTCCCTCAGCAACTGCAGCCTCCGCCATCTTTCATGGAAATTGATATAGGTCCTTCAGGATGCCCTAAAGTAGGAATAACTTCTTACAGTTCCTAAGACCCTAAAATCTCTGTGTAAAGAATACACATTGTTTCTGTCTATCCAGTAAAGACTTCCCCAATTTTTCTAGTAACAGACCTGTGACCTCGCTGGACTTGGTCTAATTGGAAATGCTGCCAAGAGGTTATTAAGGGCCATCTGGGACTTGGGGAGACGAGCTCTTGCTGTTACCCTCAGAAGGCACTGGAGATGAAAAGGGGGCTCAAGTGATGTTTAGAGCTGGCTATGGTTTGGGTGGGGGCTGGAATTTAGCTTAATCAGTGGAGTGCTGCTCTACAGTCTCTGAGGTCCCAAATTCAATTCCCAGCACCGCAAAAATGGGAGAAGGATATGGCAATCCATTCCTGAGGCAATCCCAAAACAATCAGCCATTGAAAACCCTATGAGGGTTGCCATGAGTCAGATACCGACTCGACAGCACCTGACAACAACAACATGGTTTAGGTAGGTCTATAGGCATACCAGGGCTGGGATTTAGCACAGTTGGTAGAACACTGCGCTGCAGTCTCTGAGGTCCTGAGTTCAATTCCCAGCACCACAAAAACAGGAGAAGGACGTGGCAACCCACTCCCGAGGCAATCCCAAAACAATCAGCCATTGAAAACCCTATAAGGGTTGCTATGAGTCGGACACAACTCGATGGCACCTAACAACAACAACAATAGGCATATCACTCTGATGTCTGATCCCATCTGATCTCGGAAGTGAAGGAGGGTTGAGCCTGGTTATTACTTGGACAAGAGGCCATCTGGGAATACCAGGTGCTGTAGGCTTGGGAGAAGGACTTAGCAGCCCACTCTAGAAACAATCAGCCATAGAAAACCCTATGAATAGCAGAGAAGCACTGGCATAAGTGCCAGGCATGGCACAGTGTTGGGTAGTGTTTCATTCGGTTGCTGAGTTGGTCCACAGCACCTAACAACAGCAACAACATGGTTTGGGTAGGGATGAGTATGTTCTGCAAGGGTTCCCATGCAGGAAGCTTGGTCTCCAGGGTGATGGTGTGGAGGTGGTGCAACCTTTAAGAGATGGAGCCTAGTGAGAGGGGATCAGATCACTGTGTGCCACCTTCAGAAGGGACCAATGTAGTACTTGCTTTTTAGTTAGATTAATGTAGCTTCTGGTCAGTTCTCAACAGCGGGTTCTTATGAAACAGGGCCACCCCATACATGTACGGCTGGTTCCAGTTCCACTCCACTGCCATGTTGCAGTGCAGCCAAGGGGGGCCTCACCAGAGGCCAAAGTGATTGGGCTGCCTTCAGTCTCTGCAGGGAGAAATTGGGAGGAAATTGGCAAAACCCCAAAACTGGGAAAATGGCTGCTGAAGAATTGGTTTGTAAATTAGAAATCTAGGGAAAATGAAAGTAACTTCGTTGGACATTTGTACAAAACCCTTCACAAATCCCCCGAACCTGATTGGACAATTGAACTCAAAACTTATTGGCTCAGGCCATTCTGTGGGTGAACTATATAAGGAGCTGCACTGCGGCAGCTCATTCTTTTTCGCCCAGACCTTCGACCACCAACAAGGAAAGATCCCTCTTTTCCCCCAGACCACTGATGAGGAATCAGCTCTCTCCGCTCTCTCGCCCGGACCTTCGGTGAGGAAAGAACACTGTCCCCGCCAAGACCATCAATAAGGAAAGAACTCGCTCTCCGCCAAGACCACCAACATGGAAGCATCTGCCCTTGAAGCTATATAAGAGCTGCTAGCACTTAAAGCGGTACACTTTGGGTTTCTCTCCACCCTGATAAGGGCAGAGAAATAAAGAGCTGTGTTTGTCCCCACAAGGCAAAAGCACCCGAAGCTGTTCCTTTCTGCCATCTCCATCTGCATCCCAAGGGCTGCAGGAGCAGGAGTCCGAGCCCCCCACCCGAGGGTCCCTAGTGAACTGTGTTTAGTATCTGTGTGTGTGGTGGGGCCGCCCATCTGAACATCTGGGCCGGACTGGGAGGCGTGTGCCCCACAAGTCTCTAATACCGTGAGCTAAATACACCTCTTTTCTTTATGAATCAGCCAGTATTGGGTATTCTGTTATAGCAACAGAAAACAGGCTAACATAGAACCCTGGGACCTGAGCATCCAAAAGGAGCCAGCTCAATTCCTGGCCTTCCCATGGTACACTCCCAGGAGAATTTAAATGAGTTCAAGGTGAGTTTTTGCCATTTGCACCAAGACCCCGATGGACTGGGACACTATTAATCAAGATCTTCTGTGAAAGTAAACAACACCCTTTTGAAGCTTCTCCAGTAGCCGGTACATTTGGTCACAAGAGCTGCCTAGGCAGAACACCCTCCCTGGCCTGCCGCAGCGGCTACCATGCCCAGCCCAGCACTCATGGCAGCCATCGAGCAGGGCAGGGAGGTGGTGGTGAAAGAACAGGTGACAAGTTTGGTTACAAAGAAATCCCCCCAAGGCACATTCAGGGCTTTTGACACAGACCGGTCCCTTCAGCCCGAAACATGCTAACATTATGTCTAAAGTGTACCAAAGCGCGCTCTCCAACAACACAAAACCTTCATGTTTACAGAAGTCTCCCAACTTCATCTCTGTTTGAAATTCAAGTTTGACTTTCCACTGGAAACCGCCAAATGCTTCCTAGACTCAAAGGAAGAAAATAAAGATCTCAGTGTAACCACACGTCTCTGGCCAAAAAAAATCAGATAAGCCAGGAAAGGTCAGGCTGTACTAAAATCACAGTGTAACGTGAGTGGGTAGGGGTGACCGTCATGTTCAACTTTGAGACTTGTTTGAGAGGAAAGGGGGAAAACCTCAGCTATTGCACACATAATACCAGACGGTGCAGAAATAGACATGCAGAAACATCTAGATGGCTGGCAACATGTGAGCAAAACATTGAAATGACTGAATGTTCAATCATTTGTCAAATGGATGTTGGAACTATGTTTGCCAAATAATTATAACTTCACCTCTCCTCCCAAAAGAAAAAAAGTGGGCTGGGATTTAGCTCAGTTGGTACAGCACCGCTCTGAAGTCTCTGAGGTCCTGAGTTCGATTCCCAGCACCACAAAAAACAAAAAACAAACAAAAAAACAAAAAACAGGAGAAGGACGTGGCAACCTACCCCCGAGGCAATCCTGAAACAGCCACTGAAAACACTATAAGGGTCACTATGAGTTGGACACAACTCGATGGCACCTAACAACAACAACAAAACAGCAGGTGTTTGATCTCTTTGAGTATATAAAACTCAGTAATACTGGTTTTTGCTTATAAAACTCACTTAAAATTAATTATTAGCCAGGCACAGTGGCATTCGCCTGTAATCCCAGTGGCTTGGGAGGCAGAGGCAGGAGGATCACAAGTTTGAGACCAGAAGCAGTCTGCGTAACATAGCGAGGCCCTGCCTCAAAAAGTAAAAAAATGGGCTGGGGGTGCAGCTCAGTGGTCTAGCACTTGCAGAGCATGCAAGCGGGAGGCCCTGGGTTCAACCCACAGTACTGCAAAAAAAAAAAAAAAAAAAAAAAAGCTAAAAGTACATGCTGGTTAGTGACTGTGTGACACAGAATTATACTGGTGACATCCACAGAGGATTGAATTTCCCTCCAGGGAGGCTGATTTGGAGTAGGCACGGTCTGAGGGTTAAAACAACAGCCTGGCTCCCGTCCTGACATCTTACAACATGCACGGGCCAACAGAAAAGGGTTTTCCGAGGCTGGCCTTGGTTCCTCTGGGCCTACACCCTAGGTCTCAGAATCTGTACTTATAAAACACTCTGAGCTGCACTCCTGCACCTGAAGGAGTTTTGCACAAGAAACTCCTGACCCCACCACGGCGAAGCCACACAGCGTTGTCCCCAGGTCAGAGAGAAATATCAAGGCAAGCAGATGGCCTGGTTCACGCCAGGTCAAGGACAGCCAAGGAGACGGCCCCTGGCTGTGCGGGCTTGGCCTTAGCCTCAGTGGTCCTCAGAATCCAACCCACTTCCCAAAGGCTAACTTACCAGATTCTACCCCCAGGCCCCAAAGTGTCTTGGGAGGGTGCCGTGAAGACTCAGATGGCCGGGGCTGCCCCAGCTGGTGGCTGCGGCATCCAGTGACCGGCTGCCATCGGCACTCCCTGATGAACACAGGGGCCTCACCCCTCCAGTGGAGTCAGCTACATCTCAATTCCACGGTGTCTCCAGCCCCTCGGGCATTTTCCAGCTTTGTGATAACAGCAGTGCATCCTTTTACTCAGACTAGAAGGCTGAATCCCCAGCCACACCTGCCGGTGGGCTCCCACCCATGAGAATCACATTTTCTTCTTAGTTGTTGTTGTTGTTAGGTGCCCTCGAGTCGGTATCCGACTCATAGCAACCCTGCATACAACAGGCGAAACACTACTGTCAGTGCTTCTCTGCTGTTCATAGGGTTTTCAATGGCGGGTTGATTTTTGGGAGTGGGTTGCCAGGTCCTTCTCCCAAGCCTACAGCACCTGGTATTCCCAGGAGGTCTCCCATCCAAGTACTAACCAGGCCCGACCCTGCTCAGCTTCTGAGATCTGACGGGATCCGATGTCACAGGGCTATGGCTGCAGGCCTCATTTTCTTCTTTATCGGCTCAAAAAAGCCAAACAGTGAAGCTATCCAAGTCTCAAGACGGGAGCCACTTGCCAGTCCTTAAACAGAGTTTGCCAGAGCACTTTTATACCCCCTCCTAACATCAGCACCGCCTGTCAATGTCAGCACCGCCACCCCATTCTCTTGGCTCCCTGGATGGAGGGTCCAATGTGGATGGAGGGTCTGCTGTGGTGAGTCTCGAGTGGCGCATGTCAAGCAAAGAGGTGATCCTCACACTCAAACTCTTAACACTACATCAAAACCCATGTTGCCTGGCCCTCCCTGGGTATTCCACATAAGCTGGTCATGCACAAGGCCACGAGGTACTGCGGGTGGCACCCACAAGGATCCCAGGGAAAGGGCTCTGACCTCCACACAAGGACCCTGCACCATTCTGAGATGCGCATAGAGAAAACTTTCCCTTCTTTTTTTTTTATTAGAAATTTTTAATGTACATCATAATGTGATTCATTTTGACATGCTTTTCGTTGTGACAATTTTCATATATGCAATTTGATAAACATTATTCATATAGGTTACCCCTTACCCTCCTCTATGTTTCCCCCCTCTCCCCCTTCCTATCTAAGTTTCCCATCCAAGTCTTCTCTATCTTTTACTATATAGTATTTTTCTATATGTCCTTGGGTTCCATTTCTGTTTAAGATAGAAACTTTTCCTGTAGTAGAAAACCTTCCCTTCTGATGAGCTCTCACTGCCTTAGGGGTTAACGGCTCCTGAGGGACAAAGTTTGCCTCAAATGTTCTTCCCTTGTGTCCAGGGAGCAATGAGAGTGAGGAGTGAGGCTATTCTTTCATGTAGCTGGCCTCACATTATTCCCCTTCATCATCCGCCCACTTTACCTCTCCCTCCCTGTTCCTCTCCAAGTGGGGGAAACAGCTACAAGGCAGAAAAACACAAAAGTGGAACAACGAGATGAAGTAACCAGGAACTCTATTTCAAAACAAGCAGCAAGTGGCAAAACCAAAATCAGATCCGCAAGGCAATAGGGACTGACGGGTTGGCCCAAAGGAAGCTCTTAAAATAAGTCTGCCTTGAGCCGGGTGCAGTGGTGCATGCCTGTCATCCCAGCGGCTTGGGAGGCAGAGGCAGGAGGAGCGCAAGTTCAAGACCAGAGGCAGCCTGCGTAACTTAGTGAGATCCTGTATCAAAAATTAAAAAAAAAAAAAAATTAGGGAGGGAAATTCAATCCTCTGTGGATGTCACTAGTATAGTTCTATGTCGCACAATCACTAACCAGCCTGTACTTTTAGCATTTTTTTCTTTTGGGAGGAGAGGTGAAGTTATGATTATTTGGCTGGGGGTGCGGCTCAGTGGTACAGCACTTGTAAAACATGCAAGGGCGGGGCCATGGGTTCAACCACCAGTACTGCAAATAAATAAATAAATAAATAAATAAATAAATAAATCTGCCTTCTTCCCTGAGGTGTTTTCAGCTGGATTTTGATTAGTCCCATTCAAGCCAAGTCTCCTAACTAATTTATAATGGCTCGGCAATTTGCACGGAATCCAGAAATGACTACAGTAGCCACTGTGGATGGGCCACCCTAAAGCCATTCCCTACTCCTTCTCCACCCCTTGCCCTCTTCTACTGTAGAGGCTGAAATACGGATCATTCAAATGGTCCTGACTATTCCGCTTCCCTTGCAGCTAGAATAAACTCCTGAGCAAACCCAGCCAATAACACAGATGAGGGAATACTGCTGCCAATTCCGGGAAAGCGTCTTAAAGGACTAGTAGGGTACTTGTAGCTTTCTGTACCTTCCTCTCCTCCCTTCCCTCCTGGGATATCAATGCGATACTTGGAGAGGCAACAGCCATCTTGAAATGTGAGCAGGCAATTCTGAGTGCAAACATGGAGTGATCCTGGGGCCATGCCAGCTTCGTTAAACCCTTGGGCCAGTCCTGGTCTCCCTGCTCCCAAGTTTACAAGTGAGCAAGATAAACAATCCCCTTCCTTGATTAGCCATTGTCCACCAGATATCGTATTGTCAAAAAGCCAAATGCACTATCATATTGTTGCTTCTGGATCCATAAAACTAAGTCACCTCTCTTGATTTCTAAATGAGAGCTGCTTTGTTTTAATTTTAACTTCTTTTTGTTTATTGCTTTTAAGAGATCTGTTCTGGGGATTTAACATTGACAATGTCAATACTTTATTTGTCAGTATGCCACTAACTTGAGCAAGTACATCTGTCCTGACAACGAGGCAGCCAGAAATGAGAGGAACTTAACCAGCAGAACTGGCAGAATTTGATCATTAAGAGTTGAGGTTTTAAAGCTGTTGGCCATTTTATTTAGATACTAATGTAATCGAAAGCTACTGTTCGGGGGGAGGGAAAAGATTTTTCCCCATTTATACAAGCAGCTTTCCAGAACTGTTTAGAAAGATGAATTAGAGAGATTCCATGAATATAGTGCCTCCTAACAACCGTCAGAAAACAAGTAACCATAAAGAAAATCATGCTTGATCACCATGCATGGCTGCTGACGGTGGCATCAGAGACCCAGCTAGAAACTGGTCCCTTCCAGGTTTTTGTGAGATCCTTTGCACATTCTTCAAATTCAATTCACAACCAAGAAATAGTTTCTTAAAGAAATGCCATTGTCTGCCGATTCAGCTTAAACTCTGCCTACTATGAGCTGCTTTACATGCCAGCCAAAAGAAAAAAAAAAACTCCCTGAAAATGCATTCTTTCTTCCAAAAATGTGAAAGTCATTGTCGAACTATGTTAAACACTTGGGCATTCCTGTCCCCAAAATCACCACTCATCTAACTCAGAAGTTTCCCTGAAAAGCACTCTTAGAAGAGAGGCCAAACAATGTAGGGAGGGAGTTAAGGAACAGAGCAAATGACATAGATGTGACCAGCAGCCAACTGCCACAGGACTACGCAGTGACAACCCGGAGTTCTAATGAATCACTTTTAAGAATATTTCAGATGATCACTTAATGATTACAAATCGCCATAGTCAAAATATCTATCAACAAGGAAGGAAAAATACACCATATCCCTCATGAGGAGAGTTGATGTTTTGCAGTGGGTCCATTTATAATAGAGAAAGCAATGTGAGGAACACTGGCGGAATACCTACTTAGTGCAAGCCTTTTCCTTCATTTATCTAACAGCTGTTTATTGAGCATCTACTATGTGTCCGATTCTAAGCAAGGCACTGGAGATGCACAAGGGACTAAAAAGAAGTCTACATTTCCGTGATAATTTTCTCTTAATCCTGATTCTACCTTGTACACTGTGCTCTGCTATTTCTCAAACTGGATTTTACAAAGCTAAGTGACTTGCCCCCAGGTACACAGCTAGGAAGTGATAATTGGCAAACTGAGACCTATTTGAAATCATGTCCCATGCTCTTCCTGCTACACTTTGTTACCTCTCAGCCACAACTATGTTGTTGTTGTTAGGTGTCGTCGAGTCGGTATCTGACTCATAGCGACCCTCATAGGGTTTTCAATGGCTGACTGTTTCGGGATTGCCTTGGGAGTGGATTGCCAGGTCCTTCTCCCATTTTTGCGGTGCTAGGAATTAAATTCAGGACCTCAGAGACTGCAGCGCAGCACTCTACCAACTGAGCTAAATCCCAGCCCAGCCACAACTATAGCTAACAGCAATAATTGTATGCCTGGGGAGAAATCAGAACCAAAGATGTAAAATAGCCGTCGGGGGGCAGCTTAGTTCATTCAGATACATGAACTCATCGCACTGAATGAAATCTTGTGATTTTCTAGAAGATTCCGCGTTACCAAATCCTCATCTCTTGGACCTCGACTTACTCTACCTCCCACCACATCTCCGTACTTCTCCTCCTGGAAGCTTCTCTCCTTCTGTCTTTCCTGACCACACAGTCTCCTGGCCCCCAGGCACCATGCTTTCTGGTTTCTCTGTCACATGACTGGCCACGCCCTCTTGGTGTACTTCACCAGGACCCTGAATGCTCAGGGGCTTCAGAGCCCAACTGTGGCCCTCGCTCTTCCCTGCCACACTCCTCTGCCTTCTCTCCCTAAGTTAGCACATCTGGTCCTATGATGGTAAAGTCCATCCTATGGTGATGACTTTCAACTCATAACTCCATCCCTGGCTTTCCTAAGCCAGCCAGTGCGTCCAACTGTCTACTTGACATCTCCAGAGGACCCAAAGAACACATGACTGAGAGACGACTGAAGGAGGAGTGGATATTTAAACTCTGAAATATCAGTGATAAGGAGGAAAACCAGGAAACAAGTCACATCATAGAAGCCAGGAGAAAGATTTGTAGGATGAAGGAAATGTCCATCAACGTCAAGTCACAAAGGCCAAGAAGAGCCCATTTTCCCCCTTTTTAATGAGACTGCCCACCTCGCCAAGGCCCCCAAACTAAGCGAATGAGCCACTGGAGTTTCTCTCTGCAATATCAAACTTGATTGGCTTCTTGTCTGCAAATGGGACTAACAGCTGCCAAACCTACTCCATAGGATTGATGCAGGGATGAATTACAAAAACATCATAAAGCACTCAACACATGTGAGACACCAGCTGTAGGAGGCAGAGATCCAGGGCAGCCGATGGTATGAACGGAAACCCAATAGGAAACAGCCCGCATGGCACACGCAGTGTCTCGGCTCTGGGCCAATTCTCCCTCCCCACAACAGTGGAGGCTTTGGGTCCTCATGTCCCTCAATCTTGGGAAGTATCCTTTGAATTAGAATTTTAGATCTTCAGAGTTAAGGAAATTTTGTTGTTGTTATTAGGTGCCGTCAACCTGATTCTTGACAACCCTGTGTACAACAGAACGAACCACTCCCTGATTCTATGCCAGGCACACAATCTTATTTAAGTCTATTGTTGTAGACACAGTGTCAATCCATCTAGTTGAAAGTTTTCCTTTTTTTCGTTGACGTGCCACTCTCCCAAACATGATCTCCTTCTCCAGGGATTGGTCCCTCCTGACTACATGTCCAAAATATGTAAGACGCAATCTAGCCATCCTTGCTTCCAAGGAGCACTCTGGTTGCACTTCTTCTAGGACAGATCTGTTGGTTCTTTTGGCAGTTCATGGTACATTCAATATTCACCTCTAGCACCATAATTCAAAAGCATCAATTCTTCTCCTGTCTCCCTTGTTCAATGTCCAGCTCTCACAACTATATGATGCAACTGAAAGTACTGTGGCATGAGTCAGGCACACCTTCATCTTCAATGTGACATCTTTACTTTTCAATATTTTAAAGGGATCTGTAGCCACAGCTTTTCCTACTACAATCGGTGTTTTAATTTCTTGACTGCTGCTTCCATGGATATTGATTTTAAAATCAAGTCAAACAAAATCTTGGACAGCTTCTATCTTTTCTCCATTTATCGTGAATTTGAGTACCAACCCAGTTGTAAAGACTTTTGTTTTCTTGGTGTTGAGGTGCAATCCATACTGAAGGCTGTGTTCTTTGATCTTCAGTAAATGTTTCAAATCCCCTTCACTTACAGCAAGCAGAGTTGTGTCATCTGCATAATGTAGGTTGTTAATGAGTCTTCCTCCAATCCTGATGCTGCATTTTTCTTCATAAAGTCCAGCTTCTCAGATTATTTGCTCCGCATAGAAATTAAAGCGATATGGTGAAAAGATAGAGCTCTGATGTGCACCTTTCTCTACTTTAAACCAAGCAGTGTTTCCTTGTTCTGTTCAAACGACTGCCTCCTGGTCCATGGACAGATTCCTTATGAGTACAATTAGGTGCTCTGGTATTCCCATTTTTCGAAGTGTTATCCATAATTTGTTATGATCCACACAGTCAAATGCCTTTGCATAGTCAATAATAAGGGAACTTAGGTAATCCAATTCAGCGTCCTGTCCTCAATCTTCCCATCAATCATGGATCCAAAAGGTCCTCAGTGTTCCTCATGACTCAGCAGTTAGAGTTAAGTCCAAACATATGTATCCTACTCTCAAAGGTGAGCAACTCTGAATGTGTTATTCCACTGGGCAAATCATAGTTACTAAGCAAGGCACTTCCCTGGCAACAAATTAGTTAACTCAAAGATTTATAGGGAAGGCACAAGTAGAGAGCAGCAAGGGTATCAGACATTTAATATCCACTGAGGGCTGCCAACAATAAGCATGGTGACGGTCCAGAGGGGAGGGGCAAGGAGGTCCTCCCAAAGCTAGGATGATCAGAGAACCATATAGGGCATTGGCGGGACGCAAGGAGAGCCTTTTCTCAAGACTTTCCCCATTCGGGGCAGCCCTAGGCCACTGCTTTCCACAGCTTGAATTCTAAGAGGGCATTTAGCCAAGCACTCACCACGACCTTAGCCCAGCCTTTCCTTCACCTCCCAGGATACTCTGAATTGTTTCCTGTAGTGAAAACACATTCAATTTCAGAGCACCAAAGGATTCCATGGGCCTCATCTCATGGACCCCAAGTCAAAACCCTCATCCTCTACAAGAAGGATGTACAACTTATTTTGATGACATCCTGTGTCTTCTTTTCCAAATCCCTCCCTCTCTAGGCGATAGAGCTAAAAATACCGCAATGCTGCAGATGTGAAAGTAAGGTCAGCCTGTCATGGTTTAAATCTAAAATGTCTCCCAAAGATTCAAACGCTTGGTCCCCACATGGTGGCGCCGTATGTAGAGGTTATGGACCTGTGCCAGGTGGGATCCAGCTTTGCAGAAGTGAGTCACTGGGAGCAGGCCTCTGCCGTTTACCCTCGATCTGTGGTTCCGGTCAAGTTCTCTGCTCCTGATCCACTATGACATGAGGTCATCTACCACCTGCCGTCGCCATGCCTGCTCCGCCTCTATGGATGGCAATTCTCTAACCATGAGCCCCTGACAAATCTCTCCTCCCATAAGGTCGTTTCAGTCAGTTTCTCTGCCACAGCAGCAAATGAGCTTGCACACTGCCCAGGGGCACACCCTTTGGATATGGTTTGCTTTGACAGATGTAGGTACTTGTGTGCATTCTGAAAGTTATTCACCATAAGAAGATGCTTCAGTTCTCCATGTTTATTTAAAAAAAAAAACAGTAGAAGGAAAATGTTAGAGAGCGTAAAAATGAGATTTAAAAACTGAGTGGCTAAAAGGGGGGGAGGGAAGATAAGAATGAGGTCAATATAAATGGACTAGAAATCGCATGTCATTGTTCTAACAAGATAAAAACAAAGACTTCTACACGAAGAGTTTCTATCTTAAACAGAAATGGAACCCAAGGACATATAGAAAAATACTACATAGTAAAAGATAGAGAAGACTTGGATGGGAAACTTAGATGGGAAGGGGGGGAGGGGGGGAAACATAGGGGAGGGTAAGGGGTAACCTATATGAATAATGTTTATCAAATTGCATATATGAAAATTGTCACAATGAAAAGCATGTCA
>VMDO01025729.1:0-27686 GCA_007922755.1 Pedetes capensis | reverse complement strand
AAAAGATCATTCAAACTCACAGTACTGGGCTGCATTACTCACTGTATATAGAGAAGACATAGGATCTTACTTCTTATAAAGAGAAACCCTAAATCCTTTAAAATAGGTCTACACATAAAATGGGCTGAGATTTAGCTCAGTGGGTAGAGTGCTGTGCTGCAGTCTCTGAGGTCCTGAGTTCAATTCCCAGCACCGCAAAAATGGGAGAAGGGCCTGGCAATCCACTCCCAAGGCGATCCCAAGACAGTCAGCCATTGAAAACCCTATGAGGGTCGCTATGAGTTGGATACTGACTCGACAGCACCTAACAACAACAATAACACATAAAATGTTATTAAATCAAACGTTAAAGAGTTCAGAGTAATAAACAATTTAGCTCACTTGGTAGTGTGCTGCTCCTCACTCTCTGAGCACTCAGGTTTGATCCCAAGCACCGCAAAAACAAAAGGATGTGGCAACCTACTGCCAAAGCAATCCTGAAACAATCAGCCATTGAAAACCCTGAGGGTTTCTGTGAGTTGGACCCTGACTCAACAAGCACCTAACAACAACCAAGTTTATAATTATGATGATTTAATGTGTGGTACATTGAAAAAGGAAAGTAAACTATGTACATACAAGACAACAAGAACTCTTGCGGATGCCTCGTATATCTAAAGCAGTTTTATTTTTTTATCTTTTGGGAGTAGTCATTCTAATGTTTGGCAAATTGATATCAAATAACAAAGAAATCTCAGCCATATCTCTGCCCTCAAAACCAGTTGAGAAGAGAGTGGACAATTTATTAGTAAAAGTATGCAAGTAAATTAAAAGTCACCAAAGTGCTTATGTGTATCTCACAGTTTTCATTCACTCATTCATTAATCCAAAAATTATCCATTCATCCATCCATTAATCCAAAAAATATATATTTATGGAACATTACCTTTGTGTTAACTTCTGAGAATTTGGTGTTAAACAAAACACACTTCCTTAGCTCAAAGAGCTTACAAACTATTTTTTAAACTATTCCTCAAGACTACCCCAAAGCCTGCTTGCCAATTGGCTGAGGAACTTTATGATTTAGTTGAGTTGTTGTAAGTAACGAAAACACACTTGAGGCAAAAGAGTTCAGTGGAAAAAGTACAAAGAGAAGGCACATGGGTAAATAGAAGATTAAAAAGAAAAGGAAATGTGTGGGGAAGAGAGAAGATGGAGATGAGGGAATGAACAAGAGTAGAAAGGAGGATAAAGACAAAGCTCAACCCAGTAGGAATTCTCATTTAATGTAAGAAAATCTGGTCTCCAGTCCCCACACTGCATTGTTTAGATCTATGATGTTGGGAATCACTTGCCCACTGCAACCATTCATCCCTCAACCTTGAAGTAAACATAGTATCAGCTCTTATGGTTATAGTGAGGATCACAAAAAACAATGTGAAAAGACAGTTTCTAATCTATTGTTGTTGTTGTTGTTAGGTGCGTTTGAGTCGGTATCCAACTCATAGCGACCCTCTGTACAACAGGGGAAACACTATTGTCAGTGCTTCTCTGCTGTTCATAGGGTTTTCAATGGCAGATTGATTTTGGGGAGTGGGCTGCTGGGTCCTTCTCCCAAGCCTACAGCTTCTGGTGTTCCCAGGCGGTCTCCCATCCAAGTACTAACCAGGCCTGACCCTGCTTAGCTTCCGAGATCTGACAGGATCGGATGCCACAGTGCTATAGCTGCAGGCTTCTAATCTATAGATTACTTTATAATGGAAGGGATTATTATTATTTATTATCATCATTATTTGGAAGCAAGGATGGTTAGACTGCATCTTATGTATTTTGGACATTTCAGGAGAGACCAATCCCTAGATAAGGACATCATGTTTGGGAGAGTGGCAGGTCAATGAAAAAAAGGAAGACCCTCTACTAGATGGATTGTCACAGTGACTGCAACAATGGGCTTAAACATAAAAAAGATCATGTGCATGGCACAGTGTTGGGAATTGTTTAGTTTTCTCATACATCGGATCATGGTAAGTCAGACCCAATTCGATGGCACCTAACAACAACAAATATGTTAAAAGATATAGAGGTAATTGCCTGCAACCGTAGCATTGCGTGATCAGATCTCGGATGCTAAGCAGGGTCAGACCTGGTTAGTACTTCGATGGGAGACCGTCTGGGAACACCAAGTGCTGTAGCCTTGGGAGAAGGACCCAGCAACCCACTCCCCAAAATCAATCAGCCATTGAAAACCCTATGAATAGCAGAGAAGCACTGACAATAGTGTTTCGCCTGTTGTAGGTAGGGTCACTATGAGTCAGATACCAACTCAATGGCATCTAACAATAACAACAGAGATAATGGTATATAATTTTAAGTGATATACAAACACCCCCCAATTTTTCTGTTTGTTCTAAGTAAAGAGAAAATAATAGATCATTTGATAACAATCTTGGCATCAGATACCATTAGCACCATCAGATATAAAAAATCGGGGGTAAAAAATTTAGCTTTAATCTATAAAAATTTAATTTTCAAAAACTGCTGAAATTTCCCAGGGAAATTTAGGATGCCACTTGTCCAAAGGCATGGATATAAAACTCCCTTACAAGTACAATGGTACCTTGGCACTCTGAATTGCTCCATGCTCTAACATTGTGGTCCTCAACCAATATTTTCAGGAGGCCACTTGCTTGGCATTTGACCATCATGCTAAAACCTATATGAGATGACATGCTTACCGGTGATGCTTCCAGTTGAAAGCATCACTTAATGTACCCATTTCAAGCAGTAAAGACCTCTCTTGGTACACACACACACACACACACACACACACACACACACACACTATACAATCATCATGACCTCCAAGAAACTAGCACTAACAGTGTAGGAAAGAAGAAAAGAGTGGCCTGGAGTGGTAGCACACATCTATAATCCCAGTAAGTCGGAGGATGGAAGCAGGAGGAACACAAGTTCAAGGCCAGAGGCAGCCTATGTAACTTAGTAAGACCCTGTCTCAAGATAAAAAACAAAAAAAGGGGCTGGAGGTACAGCTCAGTAGTGCACATAAGATCTGGATTCAGCCTCCTAGTGCTGAAAAAAAAATTAATTAAAAACAAAGAAGAACTTATTGCTAAGTATGTGAGTATCATAAATGTGTCTGAATTAGCCATTCAGTCTGGTGCTGGAACCAATAAATACATTATTTCTTGCAGGAAGAATGTTCTTGGCACTTGAACTGATTGGCAATCAAGCAGCATTCCAGAAGGAATAGTAGATGAATGCTGAGGTACCATTGTACTTTGGAGCAAGGGTTCAGACCCATGAAAAATTGTTTATATGTTAAAATTTAGAGGGTTTGGGTTGTGTTCCGGTTTAAAATTTTAATACAATGTATAGATAGACAAATAAAATTTTCTCAATTAAAAAAAATTAAATAGCTAATCACACACACACACACACACACACACACACACACACACACACAAACACACACAGGCGTGCACACAAAAGCTGAACCCAAACCCAATTTTTCAATGGGTTGGGTTCAGGTTCATACTCGGATGTAAAAAATTTTTTTGATGCTTGAACCTGAAGGGGCGCTGGGTTCAGGTTCAAGTTTGGATTCAAACCATGCTATTTAAACATACAATTTAAACCTGAATCCAAACTGAACCCAAGCTCTCTAAATTTTAACATGTTGAATCCACACCCAACCCTGAATCTAATTTTTCATGGGTTTGAAGACCTGTTTTTAAGTCTATAGACTGTGTGGGGAAAGAATAATAGTTTTATAAACACTTGGAGTTTTTTTCCTAATTATCTGTGTATAAAAAGCCTGATGTCTTAATATTGCCAACTTTAATTTTAATATCTTCATATAACCTGAATATTTTTCATAATTATATTCAAGTGGAGCTGACAATTCCAGAAACAATTGGACTACATAGTACAGCAGAGTCTTGAATCAGAAGCTAAGTGTTGAGTCCTGGTTCTGTACCTACTAAACTTATATAAGTTACCTAATTTCTTTCCATCTCAGTTTCCAAAATATAGCACTGCAACTGCCTCTTAGAGCAGGGAGTACCTTAAGCATACTCTACCTTGAGGAAATGGTAACAGCTTATATTATTGTTAATGAAAATAACAGTGATAACATTTGCCTAAGGTTTATCTGATAACTTTCCTTCAGGATAAACCCTGAAGACATCAGATACCAAGCCATAATGGAAACTTCACCTATCACCGAGGACATTATCTGGCCCGGTCTATAAAATCTGTTAAAACTGGTTCTACATAATTTATGAAAAGTAAAATTTTTCTAAAACATAATGTGTTCAAAGTTCTATTTCAAGCAAAATATATTTAGTCTTTTTTATAGCTAGCGCCAAATTAGGTTGTAGTTGTTGTTGTTAGGTGCCGTCAAGTCTGTGTACGATTCATAGCAACCCTCATAGGTTTTCAAAGGCAGATTGTTTCAGGATTGCCTTGGGAGTGGATTGCCAGGCCCTTCTCCCATTTTTACGGTACTGGGAATCGAACTTGGGACCTCAGAGACTGCAGCGCAGCACTCTACCAACTGAGCTAAATCCGAGCCCTAGGTTGTAGTAGCAAGAGCCAAATGAGATCTCTTATTAAAAGCTTCAGGATGTCCTTATAATAGCAATTCTTTTCATTCATATATATATACTAGGCACTTGGTTAGCTGCTTTACAAAAGCCCCATCATTTAATTCTAGAATTACACTGCGAAATAGATGGTAGTAGCATCATTTTACAATTTAGTAAACTAACACTGGAAACATCCAGTAAAAATCAAATAACTTTCAAATTTATAAGTCCTTTTATTTATTCTTTTTGCAGTATGAGGGGCTTGAACTGAGGGCCTTGTACATGCTAGGCAGGTACTCTATCACTAAGCTACAACCCCACCCCTTATTTTATTATTGAGATTGAGACAGTCTCTCTAAATTGCATAGGCTGCCTCCAGCCTTGAACTCTAGATCCTCCTGCTTAAGCCTCCCAACTCACTGGGATTCCAGGTGTGTGCTCAGTGTCTGGAAAACAAGGTTCTAACAGATATATGTGTATATTTTTCACTGATGCAACTCAAGATGTCAGGAATACATTATTTCAAGATAAGAACTTTAAATGCAGAGAAGTTACTATCAGGCTATATTTTATTAAATATAAAAATCCATTAATCAAATAGAACTGTCTCTCTGACTTTATTAGCATTCTTACTTATCCTCAGTTGGCCTTGAGGAGAGGCTGCAGTTTCTAGGTCAATAATATTTTTCCCTGCCATAAACAACAAATTTAATTTACTTGATACCCTCTAAAGATGAACATTAAATTATTTTGTATTCAATTAAAAAGAATCACCTTGAAAAACATATGCAATTTGTTTTGGAAGTATGCTAAAAATAATGATTAGTACAATTTAAGCTTGATTTCTTCAGCTACTGAGCAATTCAACTAGTGTGTTGGTTTTAAACTTCAGTATCCCAGCGTAGTTTTTTAAAATATTTAGTTACTTAGTTAGTTGTTTATTTTTTGAGACAGAGTCTTGCTCTGTACCCCAGGCTGGCCCTGAATGTGCTATGAAACCCAGGCTAGCCTTGAACTTACAGCTCTGTCCCAGCCTCCCAAGTGCTGTGGTTGCAGGCATGTACCACCACACTCAGCTTGCATTTTTATATTTTATACAACTGGCAAGTAGTGTTTAAAACAAAAACAAAAACGATGCAGTTACTGAAAAGCAAAGCAAAAGCTATCCCAAGTAAAACTCTAAAATTAATTAGGCCTAATTAAGCAAGAGGCGGGAGTGTTGGCTCAGTGCTTTTCCCTAGTCCCAGAAGAACAGGGTTCGATCCCCAGCACCACAAGTTGGGGAGAATGGGCCCAGGAGCGGGCTCCTTGAAACAAATGGCCACTGCAACCCCTAGGAATATCAGGGTAAGCACCGACAAGGTACCAGGTAGCCTCACAGAATTTATTTTGGGGCTGGGGTTTAGCTCAGTTGGTAGAGTACTGCGCTGCAGTCTCTGAAGCTCTTGGTTTGATCTCTTGTTGTTGTTGTTAGGTGCCATGGAGTCGATATCCAACTCATAGCGACCCTCATAGGGTTTTCAATGGCTGTTTGTTTCAGGATTGCCTTGAGAGTGGATTGCCAGGTCCTTCTCCCATGTTTGCGGTGCTGGGAATTGAACTCCGGTCCTCAGAGACTACAGCGCAGTGCTCTACCAAATGAGCTAAATCCCAGCCCGGTTTGATCTCTAGCAGTGCAAAAAAAAAAAAACGGGAGAAGGACCTGGCAATCCACTCCCAAAGCAATCCTGAAAACAAACAGCCATTAAAAACCCTATGAGGGGCGCTATGAGTCAAACAGACTGGACAGCACCTAACGAAGACAACAATTAAGCAACAATTCAGTCCACAACAAAGTTTAAAGACTATTTTGAGAGATAACCAGCCCAATACTTTAAGAAGAATCTGTTACAGCTTTGTTTTCACATGTCTCTCAGATTAGCCTCAATATCATGGCCACAGAAATCTTTTTCAGGTTAGTGTAGCCCTCTTATTCTCCTCTTCTAAAGGGACTTTATGACTTTACTATTT
This sequence comes from Pedetes capensis, assembly GCA_007922755.1. NCBI lineage: Eukaryota > Metazoa > Chordata > Mammalia > Rodentia > Pedetidae > Pedetes > Pedetes capensis. Next base: position 21,090 of record VMDO01025729.1, on the reverse strand, counting down.
TTTAGCATCATTTGGAGTTTATATTTATAAAAACTCAGCAATCTAATTAGGTTAAGCAATGATGTGAGAAGTAGGATAAACTGTCAGAGTACATCCACAGATGAACTTTGATCATTTTTCCTGCTGCATTCATATTTACACTCCCTGGTAAATATTGTTTCACTACATTGTCAAATGCTAATTTATTCTACTTATTGCTACAGGTCACTGAAACTTAAGCACACTAATTAGGCTCTTTCCAAAGTGAGAGATTCACTCTTGGAAGATAAGAGTAAAAAGTGAACAAACAACTGGATGCAATGGTACATGCCTGTAATCCTAGCCACTTCAGAGCCAGAGGCAGGAAGACCACAGGTTCAAGGCAATTGGCAGCTTGCATAACTTAGTGAGATCCCTATCTCCATTTTAAAAAAATAAAAAGGGGCTTGGGGGTGTAGCTCAGTAGCAGAACACCTGCAAAGCATGCGTGAGGCCCCAGGTTCAGCACCCCCAGTACCACACAGGTACAGAAAATGAACAAACAATGTCCAAGAGACACTTTCTGGCTTCCCCACTCCTGTAGCCCTAAATAAGAAGTCAGTGCTTTGGAGGAAACATTTTACCATCTTATCAGTCACAAATTGAGCTGAAGGAAGAGAACTAACAAGAGCAATAAATTTGAAGGCCCAGCCCTTTTCCTGTATATTGCCTAATTCATTTTTTCATATGCAAATATCATCTGATAAGGTTACCCGGAAAGTTCTACATTTTAGAGATTGCTGGGATATAAATATAGATTATTTTCCTACATTGGTCTGTGAACCTAAAACTCTATATGAGGTATCAGTATGTATCAATCTCAAATACTTAAACGTTTTTACCAAGGTTTATACCATGGATCCTCTCTACCTCATACCTTATCCTCATGCAAAAAGAATATGCATAAACCATTTACATTGTGGTAAATAAGTATCATATTTCTTACTTCAATTCCATTGTTGACTAACCTATCTTCCTAGTTTCCTGGTTAGTCACAACACGAAAGACTTGTCTTCATAGTTGGATGTAAATACATATATGGCCAAGGCTATATTAGCTCCAAGATGGGGTAAAACTTACTGAAAGAAAGAAAATAATACACATATGGGGAAGTAGTGGAAGAGAGATGAAGGCCAAGAATCTGCCAAGAACCTACTCACAGGCTGGCAGGTGGGAGACCAATCTTTGGGATTTGTTGTGGCAAATCCTAATTTCAGATTATATAAAAGAAACACAGATGAGAAGATAAGAATTCATCCGCTTCATACTAAAGATATCTGTTCTGCAAATGCAATCATCCTCCATAGTCACCATTAGAGGCAAGGAAGTACTACACAATGACATCAAGATAATTTTCTTATTCATCAAAGGTTTTGTGAGAGCTGATAAAACATAGAATTGATGAAGTTCTATGTCTCTGAGATCCTACACTGGCTGAAGGTAGACCAGGAGCAGTAAAATTATCCCTTCCCAAAAGTGGTAAGAAGCAGAGAGTTCATAAAAGTTTCCCAAACTGTTCTTGACATTTACTAATCTACAAATAATAATAATAATAATAATAATAATAATAATAATAATAACGAGATTGAAGGGGGTGGAAGGTGTTAAATCCTTTGCCATAGAACTCTAAACTATTTTGTACCCTTAACACAAACTTTATCATACAACCCCAAAGTATTATTAGATACACTCTATTGTAAATAAAAAAGGGAGTAGGAAAAGAGGTCTGCTCACATTCTCCATAAGCAGACCACACCCCATACTCTACCTCCACCCACCACTAGGGCAGTGGGCTCGCAGGTGCGAATGCAATGCAGGAGAGAGTTGGAGCGAATATTGGAGTTGAGGAACGCCACCACGCAGCCTAGCTTGGCCAGGCCGAACCACGCATGAACGAAATCAGGCTCATTGGTCATCAGCAAAGCCACGATGTCCCCCTTTTTCAGCGAGGAATGGTTCAGGAAGACGTGGGCCACTCTGTTACTCTTTTTGTCCACATCCTGATATGTGTAGATGTCTCCCTCATAAATGATGAAAGGTTTCTGGGGTTGCCTCTTGACATGGCTCAGGAATTTATCCAGCACAGTGACCAGCTCCCCTCTCTGTTTGAACATCTCCATCTGAATTCCAAAGCGTACCACCTTCAGCAGGAACCAGAAATCTTTCCAGAAGTAAGGGAATAGAAGTTTCTGCACGAAGTACAAACACATCATTCCAGCCCCTAATCCCGTTAGCCATGACAGCTGCATGGGGGCCACCGGGCCTGAAGAAGCTTTGATTCTACCCGTCCCAGCGTCCTTGTCTTCCAGGAGCAGCTCACAACTCTCTTGAGCAATGCAGACCCTGTCCTCACTGCTCAGGGTTGGCACCTGCAGTTCTTGTTAGTCTTTCTTGGAGGAATCCTGCGAAACAGAATCAGAGGTTTCCACCCAGAACTTCACCTCAAAGAATACTGGGGATAGGCCTGAGACACCAGTAGCTGCAGAAAAGAGAGCCCTGAGTTCCTGTGAAAACTTAACAATGCAGGCACCCGAAGGGGCTGGAAGATTAGCCCAGCCCAGCCTAGCACAGCGCAGCCCAGCCCAGCGCCCTCACTTCCCTCCCTCCCGACCCGTCAGCGCTCGTCGGAGTTGTCTGTACTTTCCAGCCTGCTCTCCCCGCCCCGGGCTGGCTGAGTGGGTCCCAGATGCCTCTGAGCCTCTGAGCAAACCCACTATCATCAAGAAAAGTAGTTCCAGGAGCATATGCTCCCTTCCCTCGGGGTAATCTCTCTGGTGGCAGAGACTCAGAGGCTGAATGGGAGTCTAGAGAAGCTGGGTGATGGTGATTGAGAAATGCAAAGGCTTCCTGCCTCCACGCCTCAGCAACCACAGCTGGGTCTCAGCCACACTTAGGCTTCTGCCCTGCTGCCACCCTCGCCCCGCCCACTTCCGGCATGGGGGTCTCCCTTTGGAGGCATCTTCCCCAGTGAACCAGTCCTGGGTGAGCACCATCTAATGGAAGGAACAGTCCTCCATCCCAGTCAGGACTCCAACGCGCCGGTGGCCTTGGGGCTGTTGCCTCTCTCCTGGGAAAGGCGGAGGTGGAGGGGTGAAAAGTGTTACTTGCCTACCTCCGGCTGCCTCCTGGCTCCAGGCCAACTCCAGTCCTGCTTCGAGGCAGCTGGGACTTCCCCCGCTGCTCCCAAAGTGCGCTGCAGCCATCCCCACTCGGATGTACTGTACGTGCCCTGCGGGCCAAATCAATTGACACTCCAGGGAAGAGAGCCAAGAAAGGCGCTCAATTGGAAACCAGGACAGTCCCACGCAGGGAAGGTCAGGAGTCCGAAGGCTTGGTGTGGAGTTGCAGGGGAATCGGGCTGCTGGAATTGGGCCGCGGGGGAGGCGCGGGGAAGCAAGGGGTCGGGGAGTTGCTGGAGAGGTGGGCGAGTTAGAGGAACACTGCTGGAGAGGTTATTGGCAGACTCAACAAATGGGGAACAAAAGTAGATGCTGGAAATAAGCTAATGATAACAGAAAACTGCAAAGAGAGACAGAGACAGAAGGAGAGAGGGAGATGATATCTATCCATCTGTCTATATGAATTGTATACATCCAAAAATAATATTTGTGAGAAAGGAGTATTTGAACTCTATTCATGAAACATCCCTTTTTTTCTTTTACAAAAAGGATTTTTGAAACCTTATTATTAGGTTGGTGTTTACACTTACATCGGAACTCTATCCTTAGAGTGCCTAGTTAGTGCTTTTTATGTGTCCAGCAATATTGATTTGTGAGCTTAAGTTGATATTCGTAACCATATTTAAAAACAAAGTATAAAATACTGCCTATGGGTCAGACCCAACTCGACGGCACCTAACAACAATAACAGTTCTCTGTCCTTAAAAATTAACAAGGTTTTTTTTTCAATTAGATCATATAAAAAATTGTCAAAACTTCAGTGAAGATTCTAAAGAGGGTTTGGAGTGGAGACAGAAACAAGTAGATGAAAAGAATATAAATTTTTATTCAAGGATGACATTTTACTAAAAGTAAAACACTGAGGAACATTTAATTACATTTTTTTCAAACAGACATCATCATCCCAGTTCTTTGCTTTTAAAAGTATGTGTTGTTGTTGTTAGGTGCCCTTGAGTAATGTGAAATATAGAAATGATTAATTGTATGTGCTGAAATAATAAACATTGCCTCATGTTGTCTGGCTTTTTCCCCTTCTGTCGGCTGGTTTCTGGCTAACCTCAGATTCCCCCCCCAAAAAACAAAACAAAACAAAACAAACAAACAAAAAAGCTGATGATTCTAAAGACAGATTCTAGATTATTAACTTGATTTCTTCCATGTCACAGTGAGGAGCCATAAAGTTACATAGACTCTTAACATTCTCTCATGTACATGATAAGAATGTGGTTTCTAACTTTCATCAGAAGCTCTTGTTTTTTCAATTCAGAAAAATTTTGTTAGGGAGAAAAGTATTAGCATTGAGTACTTTGCCTGCAGCCGTACCACTGTGGTGTTCTTCTATCTGTCAGATTTGGGAAGCTAAGCAGGGTTGGACCTGGTTCGTCCTTGGATGGGAGACCACCTGGGAACACCAGGTGCTGGAGGCTTGGGAGAAGGGCCTGGCAGTCCACTCTCAAGAAACAATCAGTGATTGAAAAACCTTATAGCAGAAAAGCACTGAAAACAGTTTCCGCCTGTCCTACATAGAGTCGCTATGAGTCATACCAACTCAAGGGCACCTAACAACAACAATTAAGTACTTTACAACTTGAAATGTATCTTTGAAATGCTGTTGTTTTCCCTTCTGGCTCTGATCTGATCCAGTTACCCCTAAAAAACAACCTTTGAGTCACAACTTAGAATATGGAGCAGGTACTCTCAGTATTTGGATCTTCCATACAAGGAAAATCTGTCCTCCTCCAGTAGCAACAATAGGGGAAAAGAAATATTGGCTTGTCAAAGTTAGGTAAATGTAAATAGGTAAGTGGAGAGACTATAGTTCATAATCACTTATTACCTATTTCATGATTAACTACAGAAGAACTCCAAAAACAAAATAATGAGAAGGATTTGGAAAACTTAACTAAATCTGATTACTACATATTACATACATGTCTTGAAATATGATGCTGTATCTCAAGATTGCTGAAAATTAATACAGTTATTCAACTTTTTTTAAATGTAATGATGGAGATTTAGTAAGTCTAATGACTTTCTACACTGTATGCATACTTGAAATTATACTGTACCCCATAAATTGGTAAAATATTAGTTAGTAAAGTAATAAAAAATATTGGTTTGCCAGCTTTTTACTTTGCTAAATTAAAAGCATTGAATAAAGCAGATGGTAAATATGTTCAAAGCACATTATGTATCATATATTCTCTACTATAATCCTCACCCTTTCAATAGCTTTAGAGGGCTAAAAATTTAGATGTATATTAAAATCACATGAGGATTAGATTCGAGGTGGAGAACTGGTTTTGGGGGAAAAATTTAGAACTGGTGTATATGTAAAAACACAAGGATGTTATTTGCTATTTTCTTTATTATTATCATCGTTATAATTTACCTGTAGTTATCACATTCATCATCTTCGCTTCACTTCACTATCATATTTATCTTCAACATCCTCCCATAAAATGTCATCTTTGAATTCATCCATAGCATTCATTATTGAAAAATTTAACAATGATGCTCTCTGGAATGGTTTTCTATGCCACTAACACCCACCATGTGGTTTCTGTAGGAGCTTGCATGCTTGATTTCTCTCCTTTCTGTTAATTCACAGGCAGGATCTGCAATCCAGGGCAGATATTGTTGTCCCACCTTGTCTTAACAGTTATTCATAGATAATGTCCATTGATTGTAATACCACCACCTGGGATGACAACAGGCTCAGTTTTCGTCTTGAGGAGTTGGTCCTTCACGGAAATCCATAAGAACTTTGAATGCATCAAGGATAAGGATTAATCTTTGATTTAAAAGTCTCCAGGTCTACTCCATGCTATTTTCAGACACTCCAACATTAGCTTCTCTGTCTTCCATCCTTTTTCCTGGGCTCCGAATATAATGTCCTGTGAAAAGACCTTTGAATTGTGTAAAGTCTTCATTTTCAAAATTAGAAAGGGTGTAGTTTTCTCCTATCAGCAGTTGCTGCCAGTATCACTGGAAAGAGAAGCTTTTCGCAACTAGTGATTTTCAAAAGTACTTTTACACATTTCTTCTTCAATATGTAGTTTGGTGGGATATCAAGTTAAATAGCAGTTTCATTGGCATTGGCAATGTGCCCTATTAGAAAATTTCTCATCTTCCTCAGGTTAGTGCTATACCAAAGATAATTCAACAACTTTCCTTCAAAATGTTTGGGAGCTTTTGGCATACCATGGTTCTATATCACAATGCCAGGCCCATTCAACACATCCACCTTATGGCCCATCCTTTACTGGCTTTAAAATAACTTTGAGAAATGTTCAAAGATCTGACCTTCTTTATTGTCTCCTCCTGAAGTAGATAATAACTCATGTTTCCAGACTTTCATCTCTCCTGAAAAATGTGAAAACTGCATCATCAATTTCAGCCAATCACCATTTCTTGGGACCAGTGAACTTCTTATGTGACACTTGGCATTTGCTAATCACCTCCTTGTATTTCTGCCACAGTTGAATATTGCTTTTATCATCTTCAGGAATTATAGTGGCTTTGCAGTTTCCCTTCTCTGTTCACTGAACAATTTCAGATTTGAATTTTGCTGTGTATGATAGTCTTTTAGATTTCTAGTGTAACTCTTCCACAACTATGGTATACAAAAAATTGGAACAAACACCTCCCACATTTTAACAACTAAGGCATGAGCTGGTAAGATTGCATACTTTATTTGTATAGCATTAATCAAGAAATCCCACATGATTTCACCATATGCACAAGACAGACCCCATTCACCCAGGAGTATGTGCATGAAAAATTCCACTGTCCATCTCGGTTGTGCAAATACAACTGCCCCCTTTGGAATGAAAAAAGATGAGCTATAAAGTTAAGCATATCCCTTGTGTGACTCAGGCTTTACTGAACATGTGAAAAGCAGTTGAATAATCACATGTAAAAGCCAAAATCGTGCAGGACTTCTGGAACTTGTAAAAGCTTCCATTGCTAACATGCAATTTTATTCAGTTGCTGTAGGGAGGAATAGTTAAAGGAAAAGAACAGATTTAAATTGCAAACTAACTTTTTTTTTTCTGTTTATGGTGTCACCAAAACCTGAATGTGGATTAGTTTCAGTATAAGGAAATGTCATAATGAAACCCCTTACTTTGTATGATAAATATATGTTAATAAAAAAATTAAAAACATTGATCACAGATTACAATGATTACTGTCACCATTGTTTTATAAAGGGAAGGATTTATTTCAACATTACAAAGAAGAAATGTTATTATAATAAGGGACAATCTCTTAAATAAAATTAACTTTATGAAAACCTCATTATGCTACACTAATTTTTCCTATCATGAATATTCAGACACAATCCTAACAAAAGAACTAAATTTTTAGCAGCTACCTATATAAATAAATGTAGAGTATACCATAAATGTGAGACATTTTAACTTACTAGGAAGAACTACAAACACACATTGTGGAAATTTATACTGGTCCAAGCAGACTTAGATAAGTGAAATGGATGTAATTTTAGTTGTGATAAACAATTATTATACAATGAAGGAAAGAGCAATATGTACAAGTGAATAAATCTATCAGTTAACTAAAACAGAGAAATAAGCACATTCAATAAGTAAATATTTGTGTTGACATTAATTTTGGTCAGGGGCAGTGAAATATTTCTCAGGTTCCCCTTAGGAAATATAGAAATTTTATATACTTCCTTAATGGTATTTGAAAATAAAAGATACTGTGACTAAATGCAAATAAATACAAAAAGGAAAAGTTTGTTTTCAATCTACATAAACTCTCCTCGCTCGCTTCCTCATTTCTGATTTAACTGTCCTTTCTAACCTATTTCCAATCTCTCTTCACCCTCAGTTCTGCTGAAGATGACTTTAATAAATAGATCAAAGTAACATTAAATAGCATTATATGATGGACACTGACTTAAGCTTACAGGATTTTGCCACTATAACTCAAGAATTTCGATGCTTTCATATCCCTTGTATACAGAAGTCGTCTGATGCAATTCCGCAGCAATCATCATTTGGATTATGGGAGGTTTGGGTAAGGAGCAAGAGATTCAGAATGATCCCAAATGATGCTATGGTGCAAAGCATCACCACGAGTACTGGCAATGAGCTAAGAAGCTGACTGTGCTGGGGTTTAGCTCAATTGGTAGAGCACTACTCTGCACTCTCTGAGGACCTGGGTTCAATTCCCAGCACTGCAAAAAAAAAAAAAAAATGGTAGAAGGACATGGCAATCCATACTCAAAGCAATCCCAAAAAGAATCAGCCACTGAAAATTCTATGAGGGTCACTATACCTCAGACTGACTTGACAGCACCTAAAAACAACAACAATAACATGACCACCTTGACTGAGGCTAGGGCTTGGGAAAGGGAAAAGGAATGGCTGAAAAATTGGGGGTGGGGGGTGCCTTCTGAGTTTCCCTTCCAAACCACAGAAGAGTTGCTCCCTGAACCTACATAGAGAAGTAAATGGTATGGGCTATGGAGGTCCTGAGAACGCCTTGCTTAACTCTTCCAATCTCAGATCCTTAGTGACTACTGACCTTCTGTTTCTACAACTATGTTTGGGCCATGGCCACTCTTCTGGCAGGCTACCCATGATGGTATGACAAGGGTACTAAGGTCATACTAACCCTGCAAAGAGAAGCAGGGCTCCCCCATGGACAACTTTGGCAGGGAATGAAAGGCCATCTATTTTGTTAATCCACAGGAAAAGTAAAATTTCCCCTTTCTTCATGATAGGAGATAGTTTCTCAACTTGGAGGAAGACAGTCATGGCTACATTTCCACAGAGCAGAGAACAGAGGCACTACCTTCCTCCATGATTACATTTCAAAGCAGGGGGACAAAATAAGGAAGAAAATTCTGAATCCAGGACTCATCTACTTTTTAATTCTATTCAGAAACAGGGTTCTGTACAGTTTGTAATCACTGCTATTAGAATGTGATACCAATGTAGGTTTTGATGGGAAGCTTACTCTTCCTATAATTTAATGTCTATTTGTTTTAATAAATAATCATTGCCCAAAATATTATTTCACAGAAGGACTCATGAAGCAATCTCAACATTAAAGGCAAAGAGTGCTGTCAGTGAGTGGCAAGCTATTAACATCACTAAATGCCTTGAACACATCAAACACTTCCAAAAATATAAAAATTTTATAGCACCTAATAAGTGATCCTATAATAATAGTCTTAGGAGAAACTCCCAAACAAATTAAATATTTAACTATGATTTTTACCACTAGTTACAAGACATAGCTAGAATTTTTTGGCCTTCATTAATAGGTAGTAATTTATTTCTTTTCAATTTTAACATATGAAACCAACATTTATTTGTATATTCATTCAACAAATGTTTCCTGAGAGATTCCTATTTGTAAAGTATTCTTTTTTCTGGAATTTTTTTATTACTTAATATTTTTACAAATTTATGTGGTACAGAATAATTTCATGTATGCATACAGGATGGAAAGATCATTATACCTATTAAAATTTCCATCATTACATTTTAAGATTTTTTTGAATAACATTAGTTTTCAGCAACCATGAGGTACAGTGTGATATGTCAAAACATGTATACAATATGTAGTAAATCTAGGAAACTAAGTTTTCCAAATTTGTCTCATTCCTTTTTGGTTTTGGAACTCTCTTCCACTTAATCACAAAATATGTAATAGATGATTGTGAACTATAGTCACTCCACTGTTACCAATTTACATTTATCTGCATTTTGCAACCTATTCTATAACGTCCTTCTATTCTAACTCTTTACACTTCCTGGCTTATACAAATCATCATTATACATTCAGACTAAATTTTGTTTTTAATCCCCTGGGTTGTACCCCCTCACCTCCCACTAACCTTTTTCCTCCTTTAGATGTGTACCCTTGTATTTTCCAATCTTAGATACATGCAAACACACACACACACACACACACACACACACACACACACGTATATGTATTTTTTTCCTTTAAGGCAGATCTAGCTTCCACATATGAGTGAAAATGTGCAGTATTTCTCTTTCTGAGTCTGGGATATTTTGATTAATATGATGATCTTCAGATCTATCTATTTTCCTTCAAATGATATAATTTCATTCTTTTTAATGGTTGAATAATATTCTATTGTTTATATATGCCACATTTTAAAAACACATTCATCTGTTGATAGACATCTGGGCTTATTCCTTACTTTTGTTATTGGGAACAGTGCTGCAATAAACATGGAACAGCAGGTGTCTCCTGTATAATGACTTAGATTCCTTTGGGTGTCCACCCAGGAGTGGTATAACTGGATGATATGGTAGTTCTATATTTAGTTTTCTGAGGAACCTCCATACTGAGTTCCATAATGGATGTACTAGATTACAGTCTCACCGGAAAAGTAGAAGGATTCCTTTATCCTTTCATCCACTCCAGCATTTGTTGTTTCTTTTATTGGTGCTAGCCATTCTGACCATGGTGAGATGGAATCTCAGTGTAGTTTTGGTTTGGATTTCACTAATGGCTAAGGATGTTGAACATGTTTTCATATATTTATTGGCCATTTGCATTTCTTCTTTTGAGAACTGTCTGTTCAGTTCTATTGTGCAGTTACTGAATGGATTAGCTGGTTTTTTATTTTTGCTTCTTATTTTTTTTAATTCTGTATATATCCAAGACATTAACCCTATGTCAGATGTATAATTGACAAAGATTTTCTCCCATTTTGTGGGCTTTTTCTATACTCCATTGATTATTTCCTTTGCTGTGTTAAAGCTTTTTAATTTCATATAATCCCATTTGCCAATTGCTAGTACTATTTTCTAGGCTACTGTAGTGTTAAGAAAGTACTTGGCTATACATGTGTTGAAGTGTGTTCCCTTCATTTTCTTCCAGTTATTTCGAAGTTTCCATTTTTATGTTAGGAACTTTGATCCATTTTGAATTGATTTTTGTACAGTGAAAGATATGGACCTACTTTCATTCTTCTCCATGGGGATATCCTGTTTTTCCAGGACCACTGGTTGAAGAGGATATCTTTTTTCCAATGTATGTTTTTTGTGCCTTTGTCAAAGATCAGGTGGCTGTAGCTATGTGAGTTTATTTGTGGGTATCCTATTCTATTCCATTGATCATTATGCTTGTTTTCATGCCAGTACCTAGCTATTTTTGTTTCTATGACTCTGCAATATAATATCAGGTATTATGATGCACTGCTCTTTCCACATAGGTTGTTTGGCATCTTTTGGGCTTCCACATGAATTTTAGGATTTTTTTTCTATTTCTCTGAATTATATCATTGGAATTTTGATGGAAATTGCATTGAATCTATAGATAACTTTTGGTAACATAGTCATTTGGTAACATAGTCATTTTCACAATATTAATTCTTCCAATCCATGAGCAAGGGAGAGATTTCCATTTTTTCTAGTGTCTTCTTCAATTCCTTTCTTTGGTGTTATGAAGTTTTTATTGTAGAGGTCTTTAGGTTCCTTGATTAGATTTGTTCCTAGACATTTTATTCTTTACGAGGCTATTGTGAATGGGATTATTGTTTTAATTTCTTTCTCATCATGTTTGTTACTAATATATAGAAATGCTATTGATTTTGAATTTTGATTTTGTATCCTACTGCTTTGCTGAGGGTACTTATCAGTTCCAAGAGTTTTGTGGGAGTCTTTAGGGTCTTTTAAGTATGAGACCATGTATTCTGCAAATAAGGATACTTTGATTACTTCATTCCCTATTTGGATCCCTTTTATTTATTTCTCTTGCCTTATTGCTCTGCCTAGAACTTCATCACCATATTAAATAGAACTACAGAGAGTGGACAGCCTTGTCTCATTCCTGGTTTTAGTTTTTCCTCCTATAGTATAATGTTGACTATAGGTTTGTTCTATATAGCCTTTATGATGCAAGATACATTCCTTCTATCCTTGGTTTCATCAGAGCTTTTATCATGAAGGGATATTGAAATTTGCCAAAGGCTTTTTCTGCATCTATTGAGATGATGTGATTTCTACCTCTGAGTTCTATTAATGTGTGGTATTATATTTATTGATTTGTATTTGTTGAACCAGCCATGCATCTGTGGAATGAAATTCACTTGACTGTGATGTAGGATATTTTTTATGTGTTACTGTATTTGGTTTGCTAATATTTTATTGAGGATTTTTGTGTCTATGTTCATCAGTGAAATTGATCTCTAGTTTTCTTTTTTTGTCGTTGTATCCTTATCAGGTTTTGGCATCAGACTGATATACTGACCTCAAAAAATGAGTGTGGGAGTATTCCTTCTCTTTCTATTTTATGAAACAATTTGAGGAGGAAAGGTGTTAATTCTTTGTTAAAAGTTTTACAGATTTGATTGTGAATCCATCAGGACCTGGGCTTTTCTTTCTTAGGAGGTTCTTCATTATTGCTTCAATTTAATTGTTTGGTTTCTTTATTGGAAATTTTTAAGTACACATTAATGTGATTCATTCTGACATGCTTTTCATTGTGACATTTCCATATATGCATTTTGATGAACATTATTCATATAGGTTACCCCTTACCCTCTCCTATGCTTTCCCCCTCCCCCCTGCCCATCTGAGTCTTCTCTAACTTTTACTTGGTAATATTTTTCTATATGTCCTTGGGTTCCAGTTCTGTTTAAGATAGAAACTTTTCCTGTAGTGGTCTTTGTTTTTATCTTGTTAGAACAATTACATGCATTTTCTAGACCATTTAAATTGAGAACATTCTTATCTTCCCCCCCCCTTTTATTTTGCTCCGACCTTTGAATAGGATTTTTCCTTCTTATAATATTGAATCAGCTCCCACATATGAGTGAGAATATGTGGTGTTTCTCTTTCTGAGCTTGTGTTCATTCATTTAAAATAATTTTCTCTAATTCCATCCATTTTGCTGCGAATGACCTTATTTCATTTTTCTTGATTGCTGAGTAATATTCCATTGTGTATATATACCATAGATTTTATCTGTTCTTCTGTTGAGGGGCACTTTGGTTGATTCCATATCCTTGCTATTGTGGAAAGCGCTGCATTGAACATGGTGATGCAGGTGTCTTGGTGGTATGATGACCCATCTTCCTTTGGGTAAATTCCCAGTAGTGTTATAGCTGGGTCACATGGTAGATCTATTTTCAGTTTTTTAAGATATCTCCATATTGATTTCCATAGTGGCTGGACCAATTTACAGCTCCACCAACAATGTAATAGTGTTCCTTTTTCGCTGCAGCCTCGCCAGCTTTTGTTGTTATTTGTTTTATTGATCTTGGCCATTCTTACTGGTGTAAGGTGAAATCTCAGAGTTATTTTGATTTGCATTTCCCTAATGGCTAGGGATGTTGAGCATTTTTCCATGTGTTTCATGGCTTTATGAGCTTGTTCATTTGAGAACTGTCTACTCAGTTCTTTTGCCCATTTGTGTATTGGGTTGTTTGTTTTTCTGGGAGTTTTTTTCTTGAGTTCTTTATAAATTCTAGTAATTAGATCTTTATCTCATGTATAAAATGCGAAGATTTTTCACATTCTGTGGGGGTTTCCTTGACTCTGTTAATTGTTTCTTTTGCTGGCAGAAGCTTTTTAATTTCATGTGATCCCATTTATCTATTCTTGTCGCAATTTCTTGAGCAATTGGAGTCCTATTAAGGAAATACTTTCCTAAGCCTATATGATGGAGTATGTTGCCTATCTTGCCTTCTATAAGTTTTAAAGTTTCTGGTTTTATGTTGAGATCTTTTATCCATTTTGAGTTAACTTTCATGTATATTGAGAGATGGGGGTCAGCTTTCATTTTTCTGCATGTGGATGACCATGTTTCCCAGAATCATTTGTTGAAGAGGCTGTCCTTTTTCCAGTTTACTTGCTTTGCTCCTTTGTAGAAAATAGGTGGCTATAGGTGTGTTGAGGTATTTCTGGGTCTTCTATTCTGTTCCAGATGTCTTCAGGCCTATTTTTGTGCCAGTAATTTAATTACTTGTTATAGGTCTTTTTAAATTATTTATGTCACCTATATTTAATTTTGGTAGGTCATATGTGTTAAGGAATTTATCCATTTCTTCTATATTTTCCTTTTGTGAGGAGTACAAGTTCTCAAAATAATCCCTGATGATCCTCTGTATTTCATTGGTATCTGTCATAATGACCCCTTTTTCTTCTCTATTTTTATTAGTTTGTGTCTTCTCTCTCTTCCTTTTGGTTAGTTTGGCTGAGGGTATGTCAATATTGATTATCTTATCAAAAAACCAACTCATAGATTCATTGATTCTTTATATATATATATTTTTAGTTTCCATTTTATTGATTTTTGCCTTGATTTTTATTATCGTTTTGTCTACTAATTTTGGATTGGCTTGTTGTTGCTTTTCTAATACCTTGAGGTGTGTCATTAAGTTATTACTTTGGGCTTTCTCTCTTTTTTTTAAGGATAGGTACTCATAGCTATGAATTTCCCTCAAAGAATTGCCTTTTCTGTATGCCAAAAGACCTAGTAGGTAGAGTTTTCATTCTCATTTGATGCTAGGAATGTTTAAATTTCCTTTTTGATTTTTTCAATGGTCCACTGGTCATTCAAAAATGTATTATTTAATTTCCATGTATTTGTAACTCTTTATAGCTTGCCTTGCTATTAATTTCTAGTTTTATTCCATTGTGATCTGATAACATAAAGTGAATGATTTTAACTTTTTTTATTTGTTAAGGCTAGTCTTGTGGGCTAAAATGTGGTCTTTTTTAGTAAAAGTTTTATGTGGTGTTGAGAAAAATATGTATTCTGCATCTGGAGATGCAGATGGAAGTATCCTCCAGATGTCTACTAAGTCTAATTGGTCTGTGGCATTGTTTAAGTCCAGGGTTTCTTTGTTGAACTTTTGTTTGGATGATTGCTTTTTGATGAGCGTGGGATATTGAAGTCATTCGTTATTGTTGTATATGGAATTATCTGAAAATATAACTAGAAATTTATGCTAGTTGGGATCCTGTCAAAAAGCTATTTTGCACATGTGTTTTGTTCATGATATTTGCAAACAGCTTTCTTCTACCCAGATACTTCTAGTTATGACAAATTGCCCATCCTCCATGCTATGAAATTGACTTTCAGGAAAAGGTAGTTATATAAAGTTTTGTCACTGACTCTGAGTGATCAGAGAAGCTTCATTTCTAATTTATAAGACACTTATATGGAGGCAAATCATTAGGTCACTATTGAGATAAATCAAAGAAACTTTCTGGCAACTTCTATTAGAAATCAACAATGCTCCAGATATTTCAGGGAATTGTTTCATGAGCCTCTGCTCTTGCATGTTCCATAGTGTTGGAGATTTAGTTTTGACAGTATGAGAGAGGAGCATGGGCCTTTTGAGGTTTAGAGTATGTATACCATCTCAATCCATTCCACAAATTCATAACTCTTAAACTTTTAATGTTTTTCCAATGACTAGATTATAATAATTATTTTTCTTTCAATCAGCAGGAGGTCCTTTGCCAGAAGGTTAGTTGTCCAACACTGGCATGAATCTGCTAACCTCAATTTGTGTTTGCTTTCCATGAATGGGTTTAAGGCAGTTGCTCCAGTTCTTATTCTCTCTTCTTTACCAGAAATGGAGAAGATGACCATGGAAGTCACACTAATCAGTATTTCTTTGTTTCAATCTTACTTTTTAGTTTCTTTAAATAAAAAATTTTAAACATATAATTGTAGAAATAATAAAATATTGGCTTACCTATCTATATTCATCACCTAGATTAAATGATTAACATTATGCCCAATCTGTTTCAACTACTTTATTTTCTTGGGATATTTAAAAATAATTGTAAGCATGACATTTCTTCCCTAACTACCTCAGGATGCTTCTCTGAGCAAAGGACATATATTTTTCCCTAATCACAATATCATAATCACAACTGACAAATTTATAATTTTTAATACTTTCTCCAATATTGCATATTTAATTCTGCTTTAAATGTCATTTAGAGTTTGTTTATCTAAATAAGGATCAAGTCAAGCTCCAAAGTATAAGTTCCCTTTACTCTAGAATAGTCTCTATTAGAACCTCTTTATCTTTTCCCAAGATTCACTTGCTTAAAGAGGACAGACCAGAAGTCTTGAAGAGAGGACCAGCTCCTGCCTTGGTCCAGTTGCTTCTCCCTATCCTCTTTTAACATGTTTATTTATCTCCTGTATTGTATGCACACTGATAATTTGATCTAATGTCTTGGTGAGACTCAAGTTAAACATTTTTGAAGAAATACTTCAGAGGTGACACTCTGTACTTTATATTACATCAGAAAAAACAAAGTATCTTGTCACTATGAATTAGGGAACACACCACTATTGAATATAAAATTGACTACTGGTTTCAAGTGGTAATAATTTTTGCTTATATTTTTCCTTTTGTGATGTGCTGCTTCAAAAGTACCAGAAAGTAGTCCTCTGTTACTCTATGAATGTTTAGTTTTCTCCCAATCACTCAATTATTTAATATTTACTAGTGGATACTTGTGTGAATTATTTCATAGGGATAAAAAATGATAGTTCCTTAATTCTATCATTCCATGTACATTGCTATATGACGTTTTTCTAAAAGGAGAACTTTCTCTCATTGACAAGAGCTGGAAATAGAAAACCAAAAGGGAAGAACATACTATTTTTCTCCAGCTTAAAGAATTGAAGAAAAAAATTCAACCCTCAACTGGCAATAGTGATGGATTCTACAGAGAAAATATTAAATGATGCAGGAAACATCAAAAGAAGATGGAAGGAATACACAGTCATTATACAAAAAAGAATTGGTGGATAACTAAACATTTCAAGAGGTTGCATATAATGAGGTACTGACGGACAAAGTGGCAGCTGCCTTGAAGGAATTGGCAAAACACAAGGCTCCAGGATTGATAGAATATCAATAGAGATGTTTCAACAAACAGATGTAACACTGGAGGTGCTAACTTGTTTGTGCCAAGAGATTTGGAAAACAGCTACCTGGCCAACTGACTGGAAGACATCCATATTTGTGCCTATTCCCAAGAAAGGGGATCCAATTGAATGTGGAAACTATCAAAGAATATCATTAATATCATATGCAAGCAAAATTATATTAAAGATCATTCAAAAGTAAGTGAAGGAATATATAGACAGGGAACTGCATAAAAATCAAGCTGGATTCAGAAAAGGGCATGGAACCAGAGGTATGATTGTTAATGTCAGACAGATGTTAGCCAAAAGCAGAGAATACCAGAAAGATGTCTATCTATATTTTGTTGATATACAAAGGCATTTGACTGTGTGGATCATAAAAAATTATGGACAACATTGTGAAGAAAGGGAATACTAGAGCACTTAATGGTACTCATCATGAATCTATACATGGACCAGGAGAAAGTCATTCAAACAGAACGTGGAAACACTGTTTGGTTTAATGTCAAGAAAGGTGTGTGCTAGGGCTGTACACCACCACCTGTGGAAGCAGTGGTCAAGAAATCAAAAGACACATTGCATTAAGAAAAGCTGTGGCAAAAGATCTCTTTAAAGTATTGAAAAGATGTCACATTGAAAATGAAGGTGCACTGGAGTCACACAACGGAATTTTCAGTCACATCATATGGTTGTAAAAGCTAGACACTGAATAAGAGAGACAGTAAAAGAACAGATCTTTTTGAATTATGGTGCTGGAGATAAATATCGAATATACAATGGACTGCTGAAAGAACCGACAGATGTCCTAGAAGAAGTGTAACCAGAGTGTTCCTTGGAATCAAGGATGGCTAGACTGCATCTGACATATTTTGGACATATTGGCAGAAGCAATGTGTGACACTGAGTTGTGATGATGGAGGATGAAACTAAAGGTACTCAGAAAAGAGGACTTCCAGACCTGCTTCAGAAAATGGCAATAATTATGAAGTAAGCTTGTTTGAAACCAGGGGGAGAATTTTGAAGGGGATTGATGGCACAGTATCTTTTACTGTAATAAATTTTAATTTAAAGACTCACCATATTTTCTTCACACCTCATACCTATTCATTTTAATTCAGATTCTTCATGAAATAAAATATGTGATTTTTGTCTTTCTTCCCTTTATCACTCTCTATTGTTTCCTCCTAATCCCTCCATATAGTCCCTTCCTTCCTTCACCCCAGACATTCATGATATATATATGTGTGTGTGTGTGTGTGTGTGTATATGTATGTATGTATCCTTTTTTGGGAGTACAAGGAGTTAAACCCAAGGCCTTGCACTAGGAAAGCATTCTACAACAGAGCTACATCCCCAGCATTTTTTAAATATTTATTTTGAGACAGTTTCACTAAGTTCTGTAGGATGCCTCTGGCCTTGAACCTTGGATCCTCTTGTCTCCAACAAGTTCTAACTTGTCTAAAATGCTATCAAACAGTATTGCATGCTACAGAGAAATCTTCCATTAAAGTCAATGGATTCAGCAAACTTCATTATTGTTTTAAGAAAATACCATAGCTACTTCAACCTTTATCACCACGACCACCATATTCAGTCAGCAGTCATCAACACTGAAGCTAGATCCTCTATCAGCAACTCACTGAAGGATCAGGTGATCCTATTCCACACTTTGTAGTCTAAAGTTGTTGCTATTATTAGGTACCACCGAGTCAAGTCTGGCTCATGGTGACCCTATGTACAAAAGACAAAACATTCTCTAACACTGTGCCAAATCTGGAGCTATGTCAGTGCTTTTCTGCTATTCATAGGGTTTTCAATGGCAGATTGTTTAGAGAGTGGGCTGCCACATCCTTCTTCCATTTTTGTGGTGCTGGGGATCAAACCCAGGGACTCAGAGAGCACAGAGCAACACTACAAACTGCACTAAATCTCAGCCCAGTAGTCTATAGTATAAATATAAATTTTATTGTACTAGGAAACAAAAAATTTTGTGTAAGCCACTTCATTACAATGTTGTTGTTGTTGTTGTTAGGTGCCCTCAAGTTGAGTCCGACTCATAGCAACCCTATGTAAAGCAGATGGAAACACTTGCCGATTCTGTGCCAGGCAAACGATCTTATTTATGTTTAAGCCCATTGTTGCACACACTGTGTCAATCCATCTGGTGGAGGGTTTTCCTCTTTTGCATTGACCTGCCACTTTTTCAAACATGATGTTCTTCTCCGGGGATTGATCTCACCTGACTATATGTCCGAAATATGTAAGATGCAGTCTGGCCATTCTTGCTTCCAAGGAGCACTCTGGTTGCACTTCTTCTAGGACAAATTTGTTGGTTCTTTTGGCAGTTCATGGTATATTCAATAGACGTCTCCAGCACCACAATTCAAAAGCATCAATTCTTTTTCTGTCTCTCTTGTTCAATGTCCAGCTTTCACAACCATATGATGCCACTGAAAATACCATGGCATGAGTCAGATGCACCTTCGTCTTCAATGTGACATCTTTGCTTTTCAATACTCTAAAGAGATCTTTTGCCACAGGTTTTCCTAGAGCAATGTGTCTTTTGATTTCTTAACTGCTGCTTCCACGGGTGTTGATTATAGAACCAAGCAAAGCAATATCATGGGACAACCTCAATCTTTTCACCATTTATTGTAAAGTTGCGTAAGGATTTTTGTTTTGTTGATGTTTAGTCGTAACCCATATCGAAGTCTATGATCTTTGATCTTCATCAGTAAATGTTTTAAATCCTCTTCACTTTCAGCAAGCAGAGTTGTGTCATCTGCATAACACAGGTTGTTAATGAATCTTCCTCCAATCTTGATGCCGCATTCTTCCTCATAAAGTCTAGCTCCTAGGATTATTTGCTCAGCGTATAAATTGAAGAGATAGGGTGAAAGTATACAACCCTGACACATACCTTTCTCAACTTTAAACCATGCAGTATTTCCTTGTTCTATTCAAACAACTGCCTCCTGGTTCATGTACAGATTTCTCATGAGCACAATTAGATGTTCTGGAATTCCCATTTTCCGAAGTGTTATCCATAATTTGTTATGATCCACACAATCAAATGCCTTTGCATAGTCAATAAAACATAGATGGACATCTTTTTGATATTCTCTGCTTTCACCTAATATCCTCCTGACATCAGCAATGATGTCCCTGGTTCCCTGCTCTCTTCTGAATCCCACTTGATTTTCCGGTAATTCCCTGTCTATATACTGCTGTAGTCACTTCTGAATGATCTTTAGTAGAATTTTGCTGGTGTGTGATAATAATGATATTGTCAGACAGTTTGCACATTCAGTTGGATCCCCTTTTTTGGGAACAGGCACAAATGTGGATCTCTTCCAGTCATTTGGCCAAGTAGCTATTTTCCAAATCTGTTGGCACAAACATGTTAACACCTCCAGTGCTGCATCTGTTTGTTGAAACATCTCTACTGGTATCCTATCAATTCCTGGAGCCTTGTGTTTCACCAGTTCTTTCAAGGCAGCTTCCACTTTGTCCTTCAACATCATTGGTTCCTCTTCATATGCAACCTCTTGGAATGGTTGGTCATCTACCAATTCTTTCTTGTATAATGACTCTGTGTATTCTTCCCATCTTCTTTTGATGTTTCCTGCATTACTTAATATTTTCCCTGTAGAATCTTTCACTACTGCCACTCGAGGCTTGAATTTTTTCTTCACTTCCTTAAGCTTGAGAAACACAGAGCGCATTCTTCCCTTTAGGTTTTCTGCTTCCATCTCCTTGCACATGTCATTATAATATTTGTTTTTGTCTTCTCGAGCCACCTTCTGAAATCTTCTGTTTAGTTCCTTAACTTCATCATTTCTTCCTTTTACTTTAGCTGCTTGACATTCAAGGGCAAGTTCTACTGACTCTTTTGACATGTAATTTGGTCTTTTCTTTTTTTCTTGTCTTTTTAAGAACTTTTTGCTTCCTTCTTGAATGATATTTTTTATGT
>VMDO01025728.1:0-27731 GCA_007922755.1 Pedetes capensis | reverse complement strand
TTCATCTGTATCTACCAAGACTTGTGATAAAGTTGCAAAATGACATTTACATCTACATCATTGGTCATTTATTTAACTTTGAACACAGGAATATATGTAGTCAATAAAAGTATAAAAACATGAACTGAATAGATAGATCTAAAGATATGACTTTACTAGAAACTGGGGAGTATTGTTAGGGTAGAAGATATGCAGAACAAAGACAATTTCAGTATAAGTTTTCTTTTATAAAACTATATAAGGGAAACATTCAAAAATGTGAATAGTCCTTAATTCTGGGTGGTAGACACTTAGGTGTTTGTATGTATATTAAACATTATTTTTAAGTGTTATATTTTTTGGTCTTTTACAGGAAAAATGGTTATTCTGACAACACCATGGAGGATAAATTTGAACAGGCAGGAAATAGGTGAAAGGAGGCCAACGAGAGGCTCCTGACAGTGATAGACAGGCAGGGTGTATAAAGAGCTGACAGAAGTGAATAACCCTGAGAACAGAGAGAAAGGCGACATTAGAAAGGTGAGATCTCCAGGTCCTGGGCCTGAGCCAGGGAGGGAGGGAGGAAGAGCGAGAAGGGGAATTCAGAAATGAGGCCAAGTTACTGACTTGAGGTTCTGGTGAGTGGTGGTTATGCAGCCTTAGGCAATGACTGATCTGCTTTCTGTCACTATAGATTCTTTTCGGTTTTCTAGAATTGAACACAAATGGAATGCAACATCTATTCTTTTTTGTGTGTTTCATTCTCTTAACATAATTCTTTTAATATTCACCTCTGTTATTATATTGTATAACAGTTCTTTTCTCGAAGCTCCCCCACACTCCCAGGAAAAAGCTTTATTGACTGTGGCTCACACAGCAGTGTCCTCCCTCACTGAGGCTCTCTTCCCTGCAAGCTGCCACATGTTTACTGCCCCCTCACCTACCCACTGCCCTCCTACTTCTGAATCTGCAGCTGTTTTTCTTCCCCCAAAGCCTTGTGTCATCATTTGATGGGCAAGTGTAATGTTAGAATGATTTCCTGTTGGATTGCAAAATGTTACATTAACAAAATATTAAGTGAGTTATACTCCTTAAGGCTGTTGGGTGAAGTCATCCTCAATGTCACACATCTCAAAAATTCTCTGATTTTCTGCATTTCGACTTAGTTCATTGTTCCACAAATGAATCACCATTTCTTATGTAGACTGCTAGAGACATAAAGCCATTCCCAGTGCAGTAAGACAACTGAGTGAACACCTCAATTACCATGCTTGGGACTGGTCTCAAATTCATCTATTGTGTTGCCTCTTGCAAATAATAAATAGCACGTTAAAAAAAAAAAAAAAAAAAAAAAAAAAGCCCAGACAGTCAAATAGATATCTACAGACTAAGATTCATAGCAGTAGAATTTTGTGATTCCCGGAGCCACGGTAAGGATCAAATTCAATTGACATCCCAAGGACCCCAGTGCTGCCTTTAAAAAACAAATGATGAGTCTGGTTACACACATCTGGGAAGTCGGCTGCAGCCAGATTCCAGGACACAGGCACTTTGACAGAGTTACAAGCATAAATGCCCAAGGGAAGGAGAAGCCCTGAAAGAGAGTTGTTTTAAATAGCAGCTTAATGATTGAGCACCATGAAGTGCTTTCACTTGGTGGGATGAAATTGTACTACCTAGAGATGTCGAGGTGGCATTTAGAGTTGACAGGCAGTAATGAGGGCTGGCTTTTTAAAAGCAGCACTTTAATGCTTTAGTAATTGTTAGACTTTCTGAGACATCTCCATTTTATGTTTATACCTATATTAAGAACAATAGGGAGAGGACGATCTCAATGTAAACAGGGCAACTTCATGAGTACACTGGAAAAATAGGGGAATATAACTCAAATAAGCATTTGCGTCCTACTACATATTATTCATAAGCTTCCATAAACTTTGTGATGTAAAGTTGATGAAAATGTTGTCAGAAGTGATGTAAAGGTTGCCTAATGGAAAAAGCCAATGCTGTATTACTCTGTACCCCACCATCATTTACTAATAAACGAGGGGAAAAAGAATACGAAAAGGAAGAGAGGGAGGGGAGGGAGGGAAGGAGTTGGTTTCTAACTTGGGTATCTGTTTCCAAAAACCCCTGCATTATTTTAAAAGCTAACAGCAATTGACCTCTTGCTATAAGGCTCAGTAGGCTTCATGCTAAGTGCGTTACACACATTGGCTCATTTCATTTTTCACAACAAATATTTGAGGCACACAGTGTTTTTTCCCCTTATTACAGATAAAGACACTGAAGCTTGCATAAGATTATTTAACAAGTCAATTCAAAGCTGGGTGAGTCTAGCTTCAAAATCTGGGCTTTCAACCATGGTGCATGTTGCTTCTTTTACCTCACTTGGGCTCCCTGATTGTGCAACCAGTGTCTGGGACCCACAGGTATGAGTTGCTTACCCTGCGGGGATGGCAAACTCTGAAAGAAACATTTCTCATCTCAATTACAAACCATCTCCAAGTTAAGCAAAGTGACAGCATGGCGTGGAAAGAGATCAGACTCTAAAGGAACTGAGTCCATGTCTTGACAGGTTAACAGCTAGCTCCAAGACAGTGACCAAGTCAGAGGACCTTTCTTGGCCTCATTTTTCCCTCAAATGAGGAGGATAGATTGAATAAACAGTTTACCCTGGCAGTACCTTAGAATCATTTGAGGAACTTTTAAACCATGTCAATGGCCAAACCCCACTCTACCACTGATTGTTGTTAGGTGCCATCGAGTTGGGTTCAACTCATAGTGACCTTATGTACAACAGAACAAAACATTCTCCAGCCCTGTGCCATGCCCAGCACTATGTCAAGTGCTTCTCTGCTATTCATAGGGCTCCCAATGGCTGATTGTTTCAGAACTGTTTTGGAAGTGGGCTGCCAGGTCCATCTCCCATTTTTTTGCAGTGCTGAGGATCAAACCCAGGGCCTCAGAGAATGCAGAGCAGCACTCCACCAACTGAGCTAAACCTCTTGATTAGAATCTCAGACCATCTACAGTTAACTGCGAAGTACAAAGCATCCATTCATCCATTCCCCTTGCACATGCTGGGCAAGTGCTCTCCCACAGAGCAGCACCTCCGGCCCTTTTTTCACTTTTATATTTATTTTTTATTTTGAGACAGGGTCTCACTAAGTTGCACAGGCTTCCTCTAGCCTTGAACTTGAGATCCTCCTCCCTCAGTCATCCCTACCTCTTAGAACTTACAATTTAGTGGGACAGAAAAGAGGCAAAGGAAACAATGACTGACATACATACAGTTATGTGGACAGTCCACCCTCCATGTCCATGACTTCTGTACCTGGTGATTCAACCAACTGTGGTTTAAAAATATTTGGGAAAAAACTGGATCTCTATTGAACCTACATAGGCTTTTTTGGTCGTTATTCCCTAAATGATATAGTATAATACCTATTTGCATTGCAATAGGTATTATAAGGTCTGCAGCCATAGCACCTTGGCATCCAATCTGGCCTGATCTTTTGGAAGCTAAGTAGGGTCAGTCTTTGGATGAGAGACTGCCTGGGAATACCAGGTGCTATAGGCTTGGGAGAAGGACCTGGCAATCCTCTCCCAAAACAATCCCCCATTGAGAACCCTATGAATAGCAGAGAAGCATTGACAATAGTACTGGGCATGGCACCCTGTGAGGGAGTGTTTCGTTCTGTTGTACATAGGGTCGCTATGAGTCATACCTGACTTGATGGCACCTAGCAACAACAACAACAACAACAACAACAACAACAACAGATATTATAATTAATCTAGAGGTAACTTAAAATGTAGGGGAGGGTATTCATAGGTTATATGCAAATACTATACCGTTTTATGTAAAGGATCTTAGCATCTTTGGATTTTGGTATCCACAGGGTATCCTAGAACCAAAACTCACTGATACCAAGGGATAACTATGTATGTAAAATTTGTGGTAAAAACCATTAAGGGAAAGAACCGTGTCATGGAAGTTACAAAGTGTCAAGGGGAACAGGATTGTTTGTTTTCATATATGTCCATTTCCATATATGTATACATACATATATACTTACACAGAGACCCATGTATGTACCTTCATATATGTGCATAGATGAGGACTTGTTTGAAGACTCCCAAGTCAGAAAAGAGGAGAAGAAAGAAGGGTGAAAGGACATGAGGAGATGTACTCATCATCCTTGAGGAGACAGGAGCCAGAGCAAGTGACAGGTCATGTTAAAGATTTTAGATTTTATCTTAACCCTTTGACTATCATCAGTACTTTTTTTTAATGAGAGGTTTTTTTCCATTCAAATATTCAAATGAAGCACATCACTAATTACATGATGATTTTATTCATATTATGTATTTTAATAATTTTGCTAATCATTTTCTCGTTTTGTTCATTGTAATGAAGAGTTAGTGGAAATAAAATACTTACTGTCATATATTTTGATTTGAAATTGGTAGTCAAATGGTTAAGGGCAATAGCAATACCAAGCCATTGAAGGGTTTACTCAGAGGAGTTACAAATTCAGACCCATCTGTTTCAAAATTACTTGGGCTTAAATATACAGAATGACTCAGAGTATTGGGGAAGAGAGAGGAAAAATTAGAAAGCTACTGTAAGAACCTGAATGACAGTTTTATTCCTTAATGATGCCAAATATTAGCACAATTCTGGGTATGTGTGGAGGCTCGATGCAGTAGAGGAACAGGAGAGAAGAAATTGGATGGAATGTGAGTGGCATAATTCATTTAAAAGCTGGAAATTGCTTTATGCTGAATTTAGGTGAAAGACTGCCTTTTGCTGAGCGCATGTTGTTCTCTTCCTCCTGGGTTTCTTCTGTCCCCGCAAACAGAAGCGCACTGAGTTATCATATACCCCCACTCATATGCCTCCTCCTATTGTGTCTCCCCTTCCTTGTCATTGTTTACATCTCTATTCCAAGCCTTGGGGTGGCATTTGACCTTGGAGCTCCCATTTTCCAGCCTGACGAGGTTGCTGTTGTGCACTAGTGCATGGTTGGGGGAGCACACTAATTGTGAAGGAGATGGCTGGGCATTGAATTGTTAGCTTTTTGTCCCCCAGCTGAGTGGCTGGTCCACTGGCCTCTGTCCATTTCCTAATGGGTAGGTGTCAGCTTCACAAAACCATCACTTCGATTGGCACTAATTACCACCTTTCAGAGCCATCATCGCCCCAAGGCACGAGATCAAAAGGTCAGCAGAAAAATGAACTTCTGCTCACACCTCCAGGGGTGGTCCTGGCTTCTGATCATGCACAGAACAGGGGCTAATGGGAAACAGACTTTTCTGCCTTTCTGCTCTTAGACCAGATGTTACTTGAGAAGTCAGCCTTGGGATATCAGTCCTCAGCTCAGGAGATGACTGAAGTCATGGCTGAGCTCAGTCTGGTTGAACTTTTCTCCATGGCCCAGGCTCCCAATCATGCTTCTCCCTCCACTCTCAGACTTCATTTTCAGCCTGACCCCATCCTCCTATTGAAGGAGCAAGCCCACACTGCTTCCAGGTATGTGTTTACACACCCAAATCCTCACCCAGGCAATGACTTAGCTGTCACTAAAAGATAAGAAATGAGAATAGTTCAAGGTCAGAGAAAAGTTCTCAGAAGAGAAAATAGAGTATAGAAAGCACAGTTAGTACTGAAGACACATTCCTTCACGTGTATTTCCATTTGATCCTTACAACACCTTGGTGAGGGACACAGGTTGAAGGGATACCTACCCAAAGAGGTTGGTGAATTGCACAAGGTACCACAGTCATTTTATGGTGGATCAGGGTCCTCAAACCAATCCATTAGAGTATAAATGAAATCATATATACCAACACATTTTGAAAACTGAGAAGTTCTCTACCATATATATGGTATTTGTATTCATCTCCTTAGGCTGAAGTAATAAATTACCACAAACTAGATGACTTAAAGCCCCCAGTTTAACTCTCCCATGGTCCTGGAGCCTAAGCATATGGAAACCAGCAGGACTATTCTCCCCATGTGGGAGACAGAGGAGGAATCTGTTCTCTGCCTCTTTCAACTGGAGGTGGCTGTCACCATTTCTTTGCTTGTGGCCACATCATTCTAATCTCTACTTCCATGCTCACATTGCCCCTTTCTGTTCTCTGTATCTTCTCTTATGTCTCAAATATCTGTCTTTCTCTTAGAAGGACACATGTCATTGGGTTTTTGGTCCACCTATGTAATCCAGTAAGAGCTCCTCAGCACAAGGCCCTTAGTTTATTACAAAGACCTTCCCCCCACCCCAAACAACATCACATTCATGGGTTCCAGAGCTTAGGTCATGGGAGTATCACTTGGAGGGGTCCCCATCCAACCTACTATAGTATTTAAGGCTTTTGCTGGTGGGCATAGTGATGGTGATGCTACAGTGAGTGTGGCACCGTCTACCAATCCTCACTACTGCCTTTCTCCTAGTTCTAGTGATCAACTTGAGCCAACATAGCCTACTAGGTAAGAAGAGACTCTAGAGCCAATCTGCCCAAGCTTCACATTTTGCCACTTGATGACTGTGTGATATTGAACAACTACCTTAACTTCTTTGGTCCTAATAACCTCCTCTGTAATGTGAACATAAACTCTATCTCATAGAATGTTGCAAGGATCAAATGATTTAGTTATGTGTAAAGTGCTTGGAACAGTGTCTACACTTCAGAAATGTTAGCTGTAATTATTCTTTGGCTGGCACTACAACTAAGTTCTCTCACTGCACCTGTTTATTGTTAAATAATGATTAGGATAAAGGAGAATGGACTTTCTCTTCTGCAAAAGCACTCCTGAATCATTCACTCATTTCCAGGAAGTTCTCTGAAAGCAAAATCCTAAATTGTGTATTATTATTAAGTGCCCTTGAGTCGGTTTCCGACTCATAGTGACCCTACATACAACAAGCAAAACACTGTTGTTAGTGCTATTCTGCTATTCATAGGGTTTTCAATGGTTGATTGTTTTCTGGGAGTGGGTTGCTGGTTCCTTATTCGAAGCCTACAGCACCTGGTGTTCCCAGGCAATCTCCCATCCAAGTACTAATCAGGCCCAACCCTATGTAGCTTCCAATAGGGCCCCACAGTGGTATGGCCGTAGGCAGATTGTGTATAGGAGAGGGGAAAACACTAAGAGCAATGGAAGGAATCATTATTGTAAAATCTTCCTTTTGCTTTCTATTTGATCCTGAAGGTTCTGAAGTCTTTTGAGCCCACTGCTCAATATAAAAGATTTGTTAGTCTTACAAGTATTTGGAATAGTTTTGTAGACAGTTTTGAGTACTTACAACATCAAGTAGAAAATGTTTAAGAGAAAGTGGTGCTTTGAGAAAGAGCTATGTGTTTGAGCACAATGTTACCAAATAGGATAATGTTTGAATCAAATTACTTTGTGTAGCTGCAACTCAAACAAGTGACATCAAATTAACTGGGTTAGGGCTGAGTACTGCAGTGTTTCTTTTCATTTCTTATTTATATTAAACTCTGTTTTCCCTAGAACTTATCCAATTTCTCCTATCTTTATCTCATTGAGAGGCACAAATATCTGTCCAATATATTAAAGCACAATCTCAGAGCGATGTAAAGGTTGGTGACTTTACTCCTGAAATGAGGAGTAAAGTTAGGACAAGCATTAAATTTGGTAAATCCATTAGTGTGTCCAAAAGTAAATGACCAAAAAACATCGGTGTTGTCATCAAAAGAAATATTGATAAGGAGTAGAAACGCTGGAAGTAACTTTGGATGTCAATTTATCCAATCCCTACAAATTTATCTCTTATAACTTTTAAAATTGTCAAAGTAAAGTATATTCATTAAGGAGTTGGAAAATTATGAAAAACTATCTCCCTGAACTAAAAATAATTATCTGTAGTAGTCTCACTCTCCACAGATAACTACTGCTAATATTTATTTATTTTCTTCCTATATAATTATTCTATGCAGGTTTTTCCCCTATAGTAGGAATCATGCTGTTAAAACTAGGAATGTCTCCACTTTCCAGAGGAAGGTAGGATTTTGGTTCTTTTTATTGCAGTAAGATGATAACTTTCATTATAAAAGAATGAGATGGCTTGAAATGGTCTCATTCTCTTTTGAGTTCTATCTCATTACAATGCTAAGCAATACTTAGCCATTGTCCACATTAATTCTGGCCACTGCCCTAAAATAGAAGTACTTGCAACCATCCTACCATATCTGGCATGGGTACCTCCTATGGATGACACATAGTTTGTCTTCTTGCAATGGAGCAGCAATATCAGAATGCAGCACAGAGAATTTTCTTTTTCTGGGAGAGTTGAGAACTTTATTAATGATAGTAGCTAATATCCATGGCAGGCTCACTGTTTTAAATGCTTTGGATCTAGTAACTCATTTAATCCTTACAGTAATGCCATGAGCTGATTCACTTCCATAGATGGCAGAGTTGGGCTTTGAATGCACAACTTGGCTTTGAACTCTGTGCCTTTAACTTCTGTAGGAGGAGAGCTGTAGAGATGTTCTCAGGGTGATAAGCATTGATGCTGCAGAACACTCTCGTGTTAGAAACAAACTGATGGAGGTTCCAAGCTAAAAATTTCATAGTTAGAAATTCATGTCTTCCTCAAATGTGAGAAAAAAAATATTTAGAGAAAATGAGTGAATAAACTATGTTGAGAAGTTAAGTGATTAATTTTAAAATTGGTGTCATCCATTGAAATGACATTAGAGTAGTCTACAATACTTAGGGCTATCTTTATAAAATAGATTTTGATTGACAAAAAGAATAATCAAGTGGAAAAGCATGCTAATTTTGCTTCAGATAATTCTTCCAAGGAAAACCATGATCCAGGCAGCAGACCATGACCTATTAGAGCAAACTGAGAGATGGGAAGACCATGAACTTCAGATTCAAATTCCTGCTCCATCATTTGCTAAGTTACTTAGTAAGTGTCCCTTTTCTTCTTTCCTTCCTTCCTTCTCTTCTTCTTGCGCTCGCTCTCTCTCTCTCTCTCTCTCTCTCTCTCTCTCTCTTTCTCTCTCTCTCTCTCTCTCTCTCCTCTTTCTTTCTGTACTTAGGAGGGTTAACCCAGGGCCTTGTGCATATTTTAGAAGTGCTCTACCACTGAGCTGTACCCTCATTCCCCTTTTTATTTTTTATCTTGAGACAGAGTCTCAGTAGCTTATGCAGGCCACCTCTGGCCTCAAACTTGTGATCCTCCTGCCTTAGTCTCCTGAGTTGCTGGGATTACAAGCATATGCCACTGCACCCAGCATGTGGTGAAATAAGATTTCCTTTGCAATAGTGCGTGTGTGTGTGTGTGTGTGTGTGTGTGTGTGTGTGTGTGTGTGTGTGAAGATTAATGATACTGTAAGTAAAATGCCTGGCAACAGAAGTACTTAAGAAATGATAATTTACTATCTGTGTCTCCTCATAACCCTGTGAATTTAAAACATAAGAAGATAGAAGATTCTTATATATTCTAGTCTTGGAAATGCGCAACCCATTATGGGTTAGAGCAAGATAAACTCTGACAGCAGAGAGAAATACTGTACACCTCTACCCTAGCCTGACACCCTACATGCCTGGGCAAGAGCAGCAGTTGGACCAGAAGGCTGGAGCCAGCTGGCCTTCTGAGGCCAACTGGAACCAGATGAAAGGAGGTAGACAGAGAAGAGAGTCACTCACCAGTGCCCTGCAAGTCAGCTCCTTTCAAAGCCTCTGGACCTTCCCAGGCTCACTTTGGTCTGGAGTTTGTAGTCTCTTGCATCCCTTGGGGATGCAAATGAATACAGAAGGATTGGAAAGATGGCTCAGTTACATTATAATATCACAGATCAGAGGTCTCATGCAGACAGGCTACCGAGTGATTGAGAATAAAATCATTACAACCCCAATAGGATCCTGCCTTTGACATCTCTCATTTGAAGAGTCCAAACATCCTCACAAATAATGAACTCATCATTGCTCCCGACATTGCCAAGAAATAAAGAAAAGGAGACAGAGAGACTATTCCAGGATGTGGGTGGATGAATACTAGTTTGAGGCTCCCCAGAGTGCTATCAGCCATGGGGGGTCACAAAGGTCAGGCCTCCAGGTTGCTTTTGGGGGCAAAATTAACCTAACATCCCAACAGTAGAAGCAAAAGAACAGTAAAGTAATTTGGTTTCTCTGAGAGTTGAGCTATGATTTTGGCAGGCTGAGATGAAGCTTGATTTTTTTTTTTTTTTTTTTTTTTTTTTTTTTGTAAACCACTGCTTGAACTTTTCTGCAGGTGATCAGGTGAGAGCTGGCCTGGATACCCCCAGAAGTCTTCTGTGAGGGAAGGGATAAAAGCCCCAGCACATTTTCCCTATGGTTCAAAGTTATTGAAATCCATTGAGATGAACTAAGGGTGGAGGTGCCCACAGCCATGACCCAGGAAGGCAAGGATCCCTTAACACTGAGTCACCTTGAGGGAAGAATGACGCAGACAGGACTGAAAAGAGAACAGCAGAGGACCCTGGCTTTGAGGGAGCTGTGTGACTTTATGACCATGTGAGTGAACCTGAGGTGTGTCACAGGGAGTCTGGCCACTCTTGGCCTGGAGTGTGGGGTACTGGTACATTTGTTACCCTCCTTCCCTCATGATGCTCTGCTACAGCCCAAGAGAGATTCACCCTAGCATGATTTGGGACCAGCACAGAGCCCAAGCCTCACCACCTCCAGGAAGCATTTTTGGCCATGCAAGGAGAGAACTTCAGACTCTCTGGGCTTCGGCAGCCCCTGATCTCGTGGAAGCACCAGGGACAGACAGCTATATAGGAATTACTGTCCTCACCTCTAGGGGCACCACTGAGAGGGATTGGTTTCCCTGCTTATCCCAATTGGAGTTGGCTGCAGAGTGGTCTGTTCCCAGGCCAGTTGGGTGGTGGGTATTTCTATGCCCAAATTGCACAGTGGCTTACACATGTTGTTGTGGTGGTTGTTAGGTGCCATTGAGTCAGGTCCAGTTCATAGCAACTATATGTACAACAAAATGAAACACTACTCAACATTGTACCATGCACACAAGCTTTTTATGTTTGAGCCCATTGTTGCAACCACTATGTTTCTTCTCATTTTGAGTGGTGCCATATCAGCAAAAGGAGGTCCCAGGGGTTTTCTTTCATTCCTGTCATTAAGGTCAATTCTTTTTTGAGGAGGCAACTCTTCCCTAGTCATTTCTTGAATGCCTTCTAGCCTGAGGGGGCTCATTTTCTGCCACTATATTTGACAGTGTTTCTCTGCTTTTCAATGGCTAATTGTTTTGAGAGTGAGCTAGCAGGTCCTTCTCCCTAGTCTTAGTTTGCAAGCTCAGCCGAAACCTGTCCACCTGGGTGACCCTGCTGGTATCTGAAATACTGATGGCATAGCTTTCAGCATCACAGCAACACACATGCCTCCACAGCAAGACAAGCTGACAAGATACGAGGTGGGGCTTACACATAACACTCAGGACTTGGACGCTGTGGTCAGAAATGCTTGAATCAGAATTTTATTCTGTTTGTGTGTCTTCAAGCAAATGGCCCAAACTTTCTCAGCTCCAGTTTCCTCACCTGTTATTATCCTCAAGTGGATAATGATGGTGCCTACTCCATGGGCTTGCTGTGAAAATTAAGGGAGATAATGCATGCAAAGTGCTTGGCACACAGTGAGTGTCAATACGTGTTATATTAAGCAAATAAAGAAAAACCTACGAGGCACCAGGGACATTCCATGGGAAGAGAAATGCATCCGACAAGGTTCCCTGGTGGACACAGCGAGTTGCATGCAAGCAATGGAATTCTATACTTAGCAACCCTGGGAGATCGTGCTGAGAAATAATGAGGAGAGATTTCTATCACAATGAGGAGAAAAAGGCAAGTGAGTTTGGGACAGACCCAAAATAGTCACAAAAAGAACTTTGATGGTGAATGGATTTAAACAAGAAGCAAAGCATCCTGATCCCAAACAACTCTACCATTTTTGGTGTCATTTCTGACCTTTCCTAAAGATTCTCAGTTTGGTACAAGGACTGTCTCTATTTTTGTTTTTCTCCACTCTTCTTTCCCCTCTTAAATTCTCTCCTGAGGATTCAATTTCCATTGCTTCATTACATCTTTTGATTTAAGTTCTCATTTGAAAATAACTCTGTGGCTATTATTCATTTGGTGTTTTGGTCAAATATGCTCCACTTGAGACATGAGAACAACTTCTCTGAAACACGTCAGAGAGGTGAAGAAGCAGCAATGCCCCCTCAGAGTGGTGGTGGGAGAGACATAAAACTTCGTACTCCAGGAATCTTCTTGACAGGCTTTCCTAGGCCTGAGTCCAAGATGAAGCTGAGAAAAATGAAAAGGGATTTGGCTGACAAAGAAGATGACAGGCAGAGAGGGCCCGTGAAAGGAAACTGGCCAATGGCAGATGGGGAATTGGCAAAGCTATGTGAAACCCCTTGGTGGAAAACCATAAACCTTGGCTTGTTCGTTGGGCGCATCAGTCCTCAGAGGCAAATCATTTTTGCCCATGGAAGGTGCCTGTCAGGAAGCTGCCCCTCAGGGGGCGCCTTTGGAGAAGTGGGTCACATCTGGACTCGTGCCCAGCCTTGTGGCTGGGCTCACAATGAGATCTCTGAGGCTCAGAGATGGAGAGCGCGCCAGGGCAACACGTGAGAGTCAGAGCGCTGAGAAGGAGCTGGGAAAGAGAGGAAGAGGACAACGCTGGGGCGGGAGGAGGTGGGAGGCAGCTTTGTCTCTTCCCTTGGGGACTGTCAGGGCCTGTCTCCTTCCTTGATGGGTCCCTACGTGGAATGACTCACGGACCCTTTCGAAACTCAACTCTGTCTTCTTCCAGGTGAATAATCCATTTCTTGGGGCTTTTCAAAGGAGCTTGCATGGTGAAAAATCTCTTTCAGAAATAAAATCCTTACTCTTGTGGGGCCTTGACAGAGGCAGAGCTGTTGAGATACAGAATGTGGCCTGCACTTCCCTCTCCCTTTCTGTCCCTCTTCTGTTGTCACAGTCTGGTACCCTTTGTCTCCAGGTCATCCAAAATCCTCCGCCTGGTCTCCCCTTGGACCCCTTAGGCCTCCCACTCAAGTCTTCCCTTCCTGAGAGGGCTGGCTTGCACCTCTCTTCTCACTATCTCCCCTATTGAGATTGTTGTTGTTAGGAGCCATTGAGTGAAGTTCGACTCATAGTGATCCTCGTAGGGTTTTCAATGGCTGATTGTTTCAGGATTGCCTAGGGAGTGGATTGTCACATCCTCCCATTTTTGTGGCGCTGGGAATCAAACTCAGGACCTCAGAGACTATAGAGTGGCGCTCTACCAACTGAGCTAAATCCCAGCCCTCTACCGAGATTAGCCTGACAAAAATTTCCTTTCCATCAACAACTGGCAGGGAAAAGTTCATTAGAAAAATTCATGCTGAGGTGTGAATAACTCGGAATAATTGGGGGCGATAACCTCCATCAGAGGATAATCCCCTAACCTGGTGCTCGCTAATACTTTCCCATGTCTGTCAAGTATAGAAATTGATACTGCTTTTGCTACATACTGTGATAAATAAAAGTGAGAGACAATGAGCCTCCAGAGGCTTGGCCTCTCACAACCCCTCCCAGCATACTCGACTCCCATCACAGAGGGCTGAAGGATCCCTGTCTCTCACCTTCTAAAACCCTTTTGTGAATATCCATTGGGAAAATATGTCTTAACCCAGTGGTTTTAAAATTGTGCTCAAATGGGCCTGGAAGTTTGCAGTTGTGCCTCAGAGAGAGGCACCCACTGATCCAATGGGACATCAATTACAGTAAAGCCTCTCTGTTTTATCTGCTTTATTTATTAGATTTCTGGATAAAGTTGTATTAAAAGAAACACTGTTTTGGCTTAAATGAGTTTGTAAATCACAACCTTTAGTCCAACAAATAAAATCTTTAGTGATAGAAGCCCAGGCAACCATGACAGGGTAATGAGAGAGATGTTCTGAGGATAGAGGGGTCTTCTTCTCCCTGCCCTCATAATCAGGCAGTACAGTCTTCCACGCAGACAAGATGATGTCCTTGCCTGGTACATAATCTATGCACATCCTGCCCCTCTGGCTATAGGGGTTTTGTTCCTTTAAAATGTCTAATCCTTGAAAAATGATCATAGCACCAGATAGGTTAATGCCAACGCCTGCTAATGCCTTAGCTCAGTCTCACCAAAACCATAGATCACAGTTCTTGCCTTTGCCATCTATTGTATTGAATTTTGATTTATTTCTGACATTTCTCAGTAGCTATGCAACATCTGGAAGAGGAAAGCTACTGAAAGAAAGCTTAGCAAAACTGTTGAAATACTTCGTGAGACTGAGGTATGGGTTTATTTGTTATTGTTATGATAATATTGAGTTGCTTTATTGTATGTATTTCTACCTCACTTTATTTTTTTTTAAAGACTAAAAGTGAGAAAGACTCATTGGATCGTGTTCCGTGGAAGAGATTTGATATCAAATGTTGGATTATTTGGTGCATCATTTCAAAACTATCAAGGTTTAATGTGAAATTATTTTAAGATTCTAATTGTGTAAATTTAACTTTAAAATGTATTTAAATAAAGTATCAATGGGAGTTATAGTTAAATGTGTGTTCACTTTATATCTACATTGTTCCATAAAGGACCTAACGCATCAGAAGCTAGAGTTTTACAAGTTAAGGAAAATGTCTAAAATCCTGGTAAAATCTTACCTTCCAGCAGGGACTCAGCAGTTGTCTGCCATCTTAATGCTGATCAGTGGAATTTTGATAACACCCTTGGAATATGCCTCTTCACTCTTCGATATTCCACTACAAGAGTTTTTATTTCCTTTCAGCAGCAACAGAGGAAACAGAAATGCAGAAGTAGGTAGAAGAACAGACTTGCTTCTATGACCCTTGTTTCAAATTCTCTTTCAAGGGTTCTGAAAGCCCCTTATACTGTTGCTATCTGAATTATTCTAGGTATATCAAGTTGAGGGGGCTGGGATTTAGCTCAGTTGGTAGAGCACTGCGCTACAGTCTCTGAGGTCCCGAGTTCAATTCCCAGCACCGCAAAAATGGGAGAAGGACCTGGCAATCCACTTCCAAGGCAATCCCAAAACAGTCAGCCATTGAAAACCCTATGAGGGTCACTATGAGTCGAATACCAACTCAACGGCACCTAACAACAACAACATCAAGTCGAGAGAAATTGCAGGCCTCAAATAGAAAGTTTCAGAAACAGTGCGATCAAGCTTTATTTCTTGTGATATAAATACAGATCCAGGAAAGAGAACCTGTCCTTCTGGGGGACTCAAACATCTACTGAGGCAGGGCTTATGCTCGTGAAGACACAACAGAAAGTCAGCTCATCAGGACTGTGTCTCTTGTTTCCAACACTCTCTTTTGCTGTCTGTTCCCCTGTGATACATTGTCTGTGTGAGATTTTATTAAAACACTTTGACAGAAACATTGTGATATTGCTACATATACAAGTTAACTCTAATCTATCCTCCCAAAGTGGTTAAGCTAGCATTTAAAATATCCTAGTTTGGGGATCTCCTCTCCAGAAGTGTTTAACTGAGAGATAAAGTACTCTAGCCAGGATCACAGGCTGGGATTTAGCTCAGTGGGTAGAGCGCTGCACTGCAGTCTCTGAGGCCCCGAGTTCAATTCCCAGCACCGCAAAAATGGGAGAAGCACCTGGCAATCCACTCCCAAGGCAATCCCGAAGCACTCAGCCATCGAAAACGCTATGAGGGTCTCTATGAGTCGGATACTGTCTCGACGGCACCTAACAACAACAACAAAGCCAGGATCACCATCCTCAAGACTTATTTAATATCTTAAATATAACTAAATAAACCTACATGAGGAGACTTACTAAGGAATACTAAAAGGAGTTTCTGATGAGTGAAATGAATTCATTTCATTGTTGCTTACTAACGTTACAAGAACCACTCCCCTTACCTGAATGAAGGTGAAGGCTGT
Source organism: Pedetes capensis (assembly GCA_007922755.1). Classification (NCBI taxonomy): domain Eukaryota; kingdom Metazoa; phylum Chordata; class Mammalia; order Rodentia; family Pedetidae; genus Pedetes; species Pedetes capensis. Next base: position 11,762 of record VMDO01025728.1, on the reverse strand, counting down.
GGCAAGCCCTGCTTTCCTAATAGGAGTGGTGCAAGCTTGCAGTCCAGACCTCCAAGTGGATTCCTCATTCCTCCACTTTACAGAGCATCCTGAGCCCAGCCCAGCACACCTGCCGGCAAAGTAAGCTTGCCTTAAATTCACTTAAGCCTTCTATGGGAAATGCTGAATAGAGGGTAAAGACTGGGGCTTCCCCCTCCTACAGACCAAGTTTAAGACCATTTTTAAGCCTTCTTTTGAATAAATGGGTGTTGTCAGAATATCATCTGAAACTTCTCTTCCCTAGAACCCATCTCCTAGTAGCAAGACGGTGGGAGTAGAAACTTAGTTTCCTCCACTCTACCCACTTCCCATGGCTGGAGGCTATAGACATTTAACAGAATGACTTTATGTTTGCTTTACATTTGCACATAAATTTCAAGTTCATGTTTCAAAGCTTGGGAAAAGAGTCACTTGCAAATAGAAACGATTTAGCTAAAGATTTTAGCTTAGGATTTTGCGTGTGTGCGTGTGTGTGTGTGTGTGTGTGTGTGTATGTGTGTGTTTTCTTAGAATTTTAGAACACTGGTTGCATTCTGTAAATATTTCTTATGCAATTAAGTGAACTGTTTGGTGGGCCTTATAATTGTCCCTGTACACCCTATTACTGTGTTTTCTAGGATATTTTCTGAACCATTTTAAATCCTAGGACTCAAGAGTTGCCTGCTTGAGCAGCAGTTGTGCTTTTTGTTTTGTTTTGTTGTTAACACTAGATTCTGTAGGGCACCATGGTTCATACCTATAATCTCAGCTACTTGGGAAGCTGAGGCAGGAGGATTGTGAGTTTGAGGCCATAGGCAGTCCATGCAACTTAGGGAGACCCTGTCTCAAAATAAAAACTAAAAAATGAGCTGGAGGTATGGCTCCAGAGCTTTTAACTAGTGTATGCGAGGCTCTGAGTTCAACTTGCTAGCAATGGGAGAGAAAAATAATAATAATACTAGATTCTAAACAGGTTGCAATAGAAACCCAGAGTCACTAAGAGAGGAGTGAAAGTTGGGTAGAGGTTCCCTCCTTCCATGCTGGCAGTGCTAGCTACGCTTTGCCCAGGGATCAGGAAGAGGCGCACCTAGGCCTTCAGACTTCATGTCCACAGGATTTCTTCTTGGATATCAGGGCTATAAAGTTCATCTTCAAAGAACACAATGCCCTTCAAATTTATAACTATTATTGTTTGGATCAGAGTCAACAACTACTGACAAATTGCGTGTAGGATATGTCAGGCCTATGCCTGCCTTGAAACGAAAAATTGAACAAAATAATTGGGACCTGAAAGGGCCATTGAGAGACCTTCTGTAGAAGCATCCGAGAAGAAGAAAGCAACAGAATTCAGTGTCCGTGAGGGTGTTTCTTTTATTCTCCTCTCAGAACTGGTTGCCTTGGAGGAGCCCATTGGCCTAGAAGAGGATGAATATCCTGCCTGCGGCTACAGGGCAGTGTAAACAAGTCCCTAAGGGACAGCACTCAAACACAGGTCTCACAGAAACTCCCAGCTACAGGGCTTTGCAGGCACCCAGAAGCACCATCTCTAGTTTTTCCAAAAACATCAATCAAGTAGTAAGGAGGTTTGGATACAAGGAAGCAGCAAACCAGAGCAGACAAGCTTGAAACAAGAACAGACCGTGTCCAAAGGAATCCAAGCCAGGTTTCAACAAGTCGGTCTTATGAACAAACTAAAGGTTGGTATGAGAATCTCAGTCACCATAACTGGATAATAATCATGCTTAAGATTTTGTCCTCATTCCACATGTGGCCTCAGTCATTCTTTGATATTTTATCATTTTCATGAAATCTGGAGTTTCATAACCATTCCTTGTTATTACAGAAAATGTCCTTCCAGGAGCCCCCTCCCTGCTACAGTGGTGACAGTGCTGGGGCCACTAGAAGAGCAGGGCATGGAGGTGTTTATGTCCAGGTCTAACTCTAACACATACTCATCAGTTTTAACTCCATTCAAATAATTCCTCTTGTCATCCTAAACCAGGTTAAGAAGTAAATCATCTGCTATTTCAAATACTTTGTGAATTTCCTTAAATAAGAATACAAATCTTCAGGTAACTTTGAGAAAGTTTCAAGTTGGCCTGTCACTGACATAAATAGGGTCTCCTTGCCATATAATTCCTGGAAAGTGTTATGGACCACAACAGAGTTTCAGCCCTCATTTGGATTGCCTGTGACCCAGACATGAGCTTATGACAGCTGTTTGATGTCTCAGATGTCTGGATGAATCCATTGCTTCCCCGCCTGTGCACATCCCAGGCCCTGCCCTTGATTTCTGCTAGCTCTCAAGGGGGCTTACTCATGGTCCCTCCTGCCTCTGGCTCCTGGGTCCATGTGAATGTCTCTGCACCAGCCTTTCTCAACCCAGGTGTCATACTCAGCCCTTCCCCATTTCACACAAAACAGCTCACTCTCTAAGCATTTCATGACTAATGCACTGCATTGAAGGTTTGGGGTGCATAGTTGAGAGTGTGGGTGGATCACGCCATATAGTTCAAGGCTTCTCAAGATCCTTTGGACCTCTCTCCTCCTGCCCTCTTTCACTTATTGTCCCTGTGGGCTCTAGGATCTTCTCCCTCTGTAAAGCCAATTGGCCCCGTGCCCCTTACCACCTGTCTCCAAGCTTCCCTGAAGGACATGAGAACAGAGTCCTCTGTGCATTAAGATCTATGGGGACTCAGGTATATCAGACTAGATTGTTATAACACCACTTACACAGTATCAGGTGCACATATTTATTACATGATTGAGAGGAAGTGTAAGTCTCTGTCTCCACTGAAAGGCAGCACCTTATTTAAGAAAAGGAATTGAATTAGGAGTCAGCCTATGGAGGTTTGAGACTCAGAAGCTCCCCTAATGAGCCCTGTAAAAATAACCATAAATCTATTTGGAGTCTCAATTCACATTTTGAAACATTTTGCTGATTAAAGGATGAAAGTTGGGCACAGGGACTCTGAAACATAGAGCAGGGTTTCTTGAGACATTTGTTAGTTTTATAGTGACTGAGGAGTGTTTGTGGCATTTTCAGGGAGGTGCCAGGGATGCTGGGTGTCCAGCAAAGTGGGGAAATTCTACATGACACAGAATTGTCAAATTACCATAGCATCCCCATAGAGGAACACAGCATTTGAGCCCACTATAGAGGAAAGGTATGTCACCTTTGACCTCTGCCTTTCACACAAAGTGCAGGTGAGTTTAGACATGGTGTAGTTAATTCTTGAAAAAGATTTTCATTGTTCTGGATTATTTAAGACCAATCTTTGCTCCAAGGTGATGGTTATTCTGACACCTAATGATAAACTGCCAATGTTTTAATTACAGCCTGGAGCTTCCTCCTATAAGGAGTGCCTCCATTTGGGGTGTCTGTGTTTAATCTTTCAGCTGAAATGTATTTTACCCTCCAGAAGACAAACATGGGGAGCACAAATTATGAGAGAAGGGCTAGGCAATTTTCCACATGAGAAGGCAAGCAGCAGAAGGATGCAGGTGATATGCTTATAGGTGGCCTATGTTCATACTGGGCAGCTATTCAGGCCACAGGAGTTGCCTTCCCAAGGCCAACATTACCTATAAATAACAGCTGGGCTCAAAGTAGGCTTCAAGTGTCTTTCTCAGCCTTCTGCCTCAGCTTACAACAAGCAAATTAGGCCAAAATAAGGCACAGATCTTCAGACCCACAGACCTCCAGGAAAAACACAGCTTTCCCCATGCTCTGCCTCTCCATCTGCCCAGGAAGCTCCTGAGAGGCCTGTTGCCTGCATATCATGCTCCTGATCTGCTCTTCTGGCCATGGTGGAGCACATGGTTATGCCTGTACATGTTTCCTTTATCCTGAGGAAGAGACCTGGGGATGTTCAATCCAACCATAGAGGTGGAACCCTGGAGTTTTCAGATCTTTGCATCCTGCATCCCTGGGGTTTTCAGAGCTATTTTAAAGATAATTGATGAAGTAAGGGTGCTTGAATATATTTTATCACTTATGGAAAGGAGAAAAAATCTCTATCTCTAGGGTTTATGGGGGAACATGATTCCTAGCTGGCTGGGAAGATATGGACTCTCCAAGCCAGTTGTACTTCCATTTCCAGCCAACACGCTGAACCATAAGTTTTTGCTCCTAGATCACATCTCTGATTACTCTGACAATGTCACTTCTCTCTGGAATCTCTCAGTGACTCTCTATGCCCATAGAAAAATTCCAATTTTCTTAGCTTTCCTGTCAATCTATCCATAATTTGTGTCCAACCTGCTTTTTTTAATCTTCCCTTTTGTAGGTCCCTTCACAAATCTTATACCCCAGCTCCCTTCAAGAAAAACAAAACAACAAAACAATAAAAACAAAAACAAAAACATTTGTCTTTCCATAAAAACAGGTTCTCCAGCTGGTTCCACTGCTAATATATAAGCAGTCAGACCCTGGCTAATCATTAACATCCCCAAGTCTCTGCAGCTTGCCTTCTAAAATCCAGGGGTGCTACACCTGCAGGTCGATCAATCTTTCACAAGTTGCCCAGGTAGCTCTAACACATCAAAGTCTGTCAACATCAGGACCTACAAACCCCTCCAGTTCTGACACTCCTACCCATTACCCATGTACTGCAATTCTCAGCCTCTGTTGTGTTTTCTTATCAAAGTTTCTTTCCCTGGAATGTTTCAGTTTACAGCCAATTGACTCCTGTAAGATGGTGTGCACATGCGCACTCACATGTGCACAAATATACCTGCAAGGTCCTTCAGGATCATGGTTCACCTTGCCCCCTCCAGAAATTCTTGCCTGCAGACTGAGCTCATCTTTCTCACTCTCTAGCTTCAGACACCTCCACCACAGCCCCTATCACAGCCAGCCTCAGTTCTCAGGGGGCTTTAACTCACCATTGTTGTTGTTGTTGTTAGGTGTCATCGAGTCATATCCAACTCATAGCAACTTTCAGAGGGTTTTCAATGGTAGACTGTTTCAGGGTTGCTTTGGGAGTGGATTGCCACAGCCTCCTCCCACTTTTGCAGTGCTGGGAATCGAACTCGAGACCTGAGACACTGCAGAGCAGCACTCCACCAACTGAGCTAAATCCCAGCCCTAACTCACCGTTAGTGTGTTGTAAACTTCTTAAGGGTAAATATTCCTTCCTGTTCACTTTCATTTTCCACATTATTCGTGTGAGTAGCTCCTGAGAGTTGGTTGAATTAATTGACTTCGCATGAATTCATTGAGAGACATCTTAGAGAAGGTGGCAATTTGGAGACTCTGACTGCAGAAGAGAGTGGGGGGCAGTGTCTCTATCATGGAACCCTTACCCCTCACTTTCTCTCTCCCTCTATCCACATGTAACTGTGGGTCCAAAATAAGAAGAAAGGCTACAGCTGTTTTTTGTCAAAATCAGATGATTTTATATCTATAATCTTGCAGCCAGAGCAGTCGAGCTGATATATTTAATGACTCACTCTAGACAGACTAAAGTTTGTCCTTGAGAAACGAGGAGTGGGAACCATTAATCTTTTCTAAAATAAACAGAGAGTTATAACAGCTCTTTAATCTGAAAAGTGGAGGTCCTGGGCCGGAACGCAACATCCAAGGACCTGCCAGATTCCGTGATGAGTGAGGCGTGCCCGGATAGTAATTGACTGGGGGATCATTTTCCTTGTGGTCTCTAGGGGCATTCACAGTGTCACTAGCATTTAAGGGGGCCTTATCAAAGAAGCTGTCCTGGTTTCATGTGAAAGAAAGACATCGTCTGGGGCTTTGGGGCACTTGCTTTTCTAAACTTGCCTCAAAGTTTTGGGGTGACAACTTATTAGCGTTTTGCTTCTGGTGGCTCACCCTGTGTCAGATCCATGCCCCTCCTACCCAATGACCCCCATCCACAGGGTTCCTGCTTCTCCCCAGGGATGGGAGGCAGAGTTTCTCCTCTGCCTTCTCAGTACTCATTTATTCCCAAATTCCTGAAATCTACCAATGCCCCCTTCAGGGTCATCCAGCACTGCTTTTCTCTGCTGCCAAAAGGGCTCAGCACTCCCTCCCCACCACATCCTGCTCCACCTCCTAGGACTTCTCACTCTGGGTACTCCCCCTTCTTCCCATGGCATCCAACCTGATTCTCCTTTGCTTCTCTTTGGTGCCTCCTTTCCTGTTATTTATATACTGGTAAGAAGAGTTAGCAAGTTTTAGACAGGATTAGGGAAATAGGGCTGGGAGAGAGGAAACCACTGAGGCAGGGTAACCAGTTAGGTTACCTGAGTTTCGATGAGACCACCTAGGCTTCAAAGAAAATAGATAGTGACCTCACTGCAAGAGGGCACATCACCTTTCCTGATCATTAACTGTTGTTGTTGTTGTTGTTGTTAGGTGCTGTCAAGTCAGTATCTGACTCATAGTGACACTCACAGGATTTTCAATGGCTGTCTGTTTCAGGATTGCCTTGGGAGTGGATTTCCAGGTCCGTCTCCCATTTTTGCGATGCTGGGAATTGAACTCAGGACCTCAGAGATTGCAGCGCAGCACTCTGCCAACTGAGCTAAATCCCAGCCCATTAATATCTAGGTAGAAACAATAGGATGGGCCTCCTAACCCTCCCACTAAGAATTTGCAATAAAAGACCTTAGGTGATATGTTCCTGTGGGGCTACCCAGTCAAGATTCCCTTAGCCCCTCTTGGCGAAGACTTTTGTCTGTCCCCTTATAAAATCTCCTTTGCTCTCATTGCCTTTGCTATCTGCATGTTTATTCCTGGGTCCAAGGACCCAGGATCTTGGCATCCGGCACCTGTGAAAACACTTTGGTCTCACTGGCATCTCCAAACTTCTCACTCAAGTCCACCTCTCTTCTCTCTATATATTCTCTTTCTTGACTCTGTCATTTATTTCCACCAAGCCTCAAGGCCAAGGATTCTCAGACCTCTTGCCCTCTCCCTAGCTACAGACTCAGTTTTTGAATGCCCCAATAGACATCATGTGGATAATTTATTGGTATCTTACATTCCCTATTTCAAAATCAAAAGTATTATCTCTGGTCTTTGTACCCCAACCCCTCTTCCAATAAATTCTAGTGCCTATATTCCATTTTTTTCTATTTCATACAGTAGCAGGACAATTGTCCCTGTCAGTTTGTATTGTAAACCTTGAAACATGTGGGTACAAGCCTTTTTTCCAGTTTTCTCTCTAACATGCTATTATTTACCAAATTCCCAGACTTCATTCCTATTGATTGTGGGTGTCAATGTTTCTCATCTCCTCTTATATCTACATCTGCAACCATAACTGAGGCTCTCATTGTTTTTGTTTGTTTGTTGTCTCATAATACCTACGTTACTGGTGGTCCCACTGCAAACTTGCCCATCAATTCATGTGGAAAATTTTCATCAACCCTAGATCTGAAGGTATTCCTCTGTACAAAAGCTTTCAGAGGCCAAGGGCTCCCTATCACATGCCACCTTCAACAGACAATCTGAAGCCCAGTGCTGAAGTCCCTCCACAATAGAACTCCCATCTACTTTTCCAATCTGTTTTCCCACTAGAGCCAAAGACATTGCTCACTGTCCCCTGCATACACAGCAGCCTTCATGCCTCAATGCCTTTGCCTCATTCTGTCATCTTGCAATGCCCCAAATAACCCCTCTGTCATGGTTTTACAGAGGTTGGCCTTACTGAGTTCCAAAACTCTCTCTCTCCTGAACTTTTCCTAACCTCTCCAAAGGTAGGAGAGAACTCCTCCTTTGAGATCACGTAGGATCTTTCTTTGCTTTTCTTTATACTGGATGTCTATCTGCTTCTATTCTATTCCTCCTAATATATGGTCAGTTATTTACCTTATTCACCTTTATGAAAGATGGTAATCACACAGTCCATATATCCTTGTGTCAGAGTCCAGCATAAAAGCTATAACCTAATCTCCTTCTATCCCAATCAAGATAGTTTATGAAAAGCCAAGAGGATTAAGTTGTACACTAACTTAAAAAAAGTTACTAATTTAAAAGGATTAAAAAATAAGAAACAAACAAAGAAGTAGAAGAAAGGGTTAACTCAGCAGTCCTAAGTTGCTCAAACCCTCCACATTTCAAAGAAAGGCTTGACTTCAGGACTGGTCCTTGACCTAGAAAATAACCTCTGAGCCCCTGGAATATTCTGCATGATGAAGTGATTTTGTTTTGTTTTGTTTTGTTTTGTTTTGTTATTTCTTTTATGCCTGAGGCCTCGGGCCATGGTGTGTCAGTATGACCAGATAAGTTTATGCTAAAAATGTGATTTATAATAAAGACTTCCCCTCTACCCCCAGGGGAGCTGAAGACCAAGTAGCTGAGGTCAGTCATATGAGTGCTAAATGCCTATATAATGGACCCCCAATAAAAACACTGGATACCAAAGCCAGGGGACTTGCCTGGTTGACAAAACACCTCATGTGTTGTCATACCTCATGGCTGGGAGATGAACTATGTCCCAAAGTGACTCCACTAGGAGGGAACAAATAGAAGCTTTGACCTGGTGCCTCCTGACCTTTGCCCCCATGAGCCTTTCCCTTTGCTGATTTTAATCTGTATATTTTTTCACTTTAATAAAACATAATTATAATCAATTTTGAGTCTTATGAGTCCTTCTAGCACATCATTGAACCTGAGGGTGGTCTTGATGACCCTTGACACAGCACATCATCCACAAACTTCAAAGCTTCAAGTTATAAATTGCTGGTATCTGACCTCAAACCTGACTACAACCCACCAAAGTCCTAACACAGTTGTTCCTTGAGAGGTGGGGACACATCTTCTTCATCTTTTCATTCTCTGCTATGCTCTGCACAGAGACCAGCCCACAATAGGTGTCCAGGGAACATTCAATGATGAATATCAAAATGAAGATGCTGAGAAAATATTTTTTTTTCAAATCTCCCTAGTTTGGGTATCATTCATAAGCCCAAGAAGTCCCATGTAAGTCTAAGCTGCAGTAACAAAAAGACCCAAATACATACTGGCTTAAATAAGTCAGGCCAATGTTTGTTTTCCTTGTGAATCAGTCTTTAGGTAAACGGTCTAGGTTGGCAGCCAGTTTTTACCCATGTGGTTATTCAAGAACCCAAGTTCCTCCTTTGTATTCCTTTGCCATCTCTTAGGGTAGAGTCAGCAGCCCACAGCCCATCAGTGACATTTGTCCTATAAATGAAGTCTTGTTGAGACACAGTCATGCTCACTTTCTTTTCCCTTCTCTTGTCTTCCTGTGCCTTTATACTCCAAGGGGAGAGTTGAATAGTTACTACAGAGACTCCATGGCCCACAAAATATGGTTCAGAATATTTACTACATACCATTTACAGAAAAAGTTCACTCTGCCTACAGGAAGCAGGAAGAGGAATGGAAGTATTTTCAGGATAAGACATAAAAATGCCATATATCACTTTCACTTATAGCTCTTTGGAACTATGCTAGTCATGTGATCTCAGTTAGCTACAAAGGAGGCTGGAAGCTGAAGCCATTAGCTCAGGGGGCAGCAAATGTTTTCCATAAAAGGGCAGATAGCAAGTATTTTCATCTTGCAGGCTGTATGGTCTCTGTCACAATTACTCAGCTCTGCCACTGGAGCATAAAAGCAGTCATAGACAATATGTAAGTAAATGAGCATGACTGTATCCCAATAAAACCGTATTTACCAAATGAAGCAGTGAACCAGATTTTTTTCAGTGTTTCTGGTGGTCTTTGCCTGACTTGTCTTAATGGTTAAAATCCATCAAACCAAAGACATAACTGCTGACAGAGTGGATTGTCACTCTCTATTTGTTCCACTTCTCAGAGCCTACAAAGCTAAAAACTACATTTCCCAGGCCCTTTTGCATCTAGGGTTCTGGATGCAAACTTATTTCCACCACCTGGATGCACATGAGCAAGGTCAGGACCACAGAAGTAAGGCAGAAGCCATGTCCTTGCTGCTGCTTCTGGTGGTAAGTGGAGCAGGTGGAGATGTGGCACAGAAACCATGGCTACTGGGTTCAGCATTTTGTGATTTTGTCACTAGCTTTATAGGTATCAGAGGTGGTTGTGGCTATGATGCTGGGACCAGGAAGCCAGGATCAGGAAATTGCTGCTGGCCCTGGATCAGACAGAGGACACCTCAGGAGAAAGCCACATCAGAGCTGGAGATGAAGCCTGGGATGATTCCATATGGGACCTCCAGGACTCAAGGAGACAGGCTTCAGAGGCGAACAACCAGTTTGTAGGATCTGCATAAGTAGGCACTCTCTCATGAGAATATTTCCTAGCCACAAGAAGGATATCAGTGTTTTCATCTTGATTTTACATGCAAGAACATGCAACCAGAGTGATTTGTTGCTGTTGAAGTTCTAGCTACATGGCCCTCTCTCAGATTATCACGGTATCTCAGAAGATGCAAGCTAAGTACACTTAGGCAAGTCCCATCACGTCTTTGGGCTTTGGTTTCTTAATCTGTCAAATGACAACATAAAACAAAATAACCTTGAAAGGGCCTCTGAGCTTTAATGTAATTAAAACCAGTAATTTGCTGCATCTCTTTTTTTCCCTGGAGGACTGAGACAGCTACAGGTTCGTCTCAGTGCTATTGGTTACTGCTATCAACTAATTTGTCATCCCATCAAAATTCATATGCTGAAGTCCCAACCTCCATCATCTCAGAGTGTGACTGTATTTGGAGGCAGCACCTCTAAGAGATACTAAGTTCAAATGGACACAAATCTGACATGACTTGTCAGAGAGAAGACCATGTGAAGACACAGGAGATGGCCATCAACAAGCTACGGAGAGAGGCCGCAGGAGAACTAAGCCTGCCAACAGTTTGATTTTGAACTTCTAGCCTCAAGAACCAAGATAAAAACTAAATTCTGTTGTTTAAACCACACAGTTTATGTTGCTCTGCTATGCCAGCTCTAGAAAACTAATATGTTGTTGTGGTGGCTGTTGTGAGATACCCCTGAGTCAGGTCTGACTCATGGCAACCCTATGTACAACAGAACAAAACACTCCCCAACATTGTGCCATGCCTAGCACTAGGTAAGTGCTTCTTTGCTATTCATAGAGTTTTCAATGGCTGATTGTTTCAGGATTGCTTTGGGAGAGGACTGCCAAGTCCTTCTACCATTTTTGCAGTGCTGGGGATCAAACCTGGGACTCAAAAAGTGCAGAGTGGCACTCTATCAACGGAGCCAAACCCTAGCCCCAGAAAACTAATATAGTGACCCAAAATAAAACTTCCCACAAAGTTTTCTGATGCTGTTGTTGTTGTTAGGTGCCATTGAGTTGGGTCCACCTCACTGCAACTCTATGTACAGCAGAAAGAAACACTCCCCTACATTGTGCCAGAAACACTCCCCAATCATTTTCTGTTTAAGCCATTGTTGCAAATACTGTATCAATCCATCTAGTTGAGGGTCTTGCTTTTTTTCATTAACCCACCGTTCTCCCAAACATGATGTCCTTCTCCAGGGATTAGTCCCTCCTGACAACACGTCTAAAATACCTAAGACACAGTCTAGCCATCTTTGCTTCCAAGGAACACTCTGCTTGCACCTCTTCTAGGACAGATCTGTTGGTTCTTTTGGAAGTCCATGGTATATTCAATATTCGTCTCCAGCACCATAATTCAAAAGCATCAGTTTTTCTCCTGTCTCCCTTATTCAATGTCTAGCTTTCACAAGCATATGATGCAACTGAAAATACCACAGCATGAGTCAGGTGCACCTTTGTCTTCAGTGTGACATCTTTACTTTTCTTTTTTTTTTTT
>VMDO01025727.1:0-27806 GCA_007922755.1 Pedetes capensis | reverse complement strand
TTTTGTAGCCTGCAACTTTGCTGAAGGAGTTAATTAGATCCAGAAGTTTTTTGATTGAGGTTTTGGGGTCTTTCAAGTATAAAATCATATCATCTGCAAATAATGATAATTTGACCTCTTCCTTGCCAATCTGTATCCCTTTGATTTCTTTCTCTTGTCTGATTGCCCTGGCCAGAACTTCAATTACTATGTTGAATAGGAAAGAGAGGACATCCTTGTCTTGTTCCAGATCTAAGCGGAAATGGTTTTAGTTTTTCTCCATTTAATATAATGTTGGCTGTAGTTTTGTCATAAATGGCTTTTATGAAATTAAGGTATTTGCCTGTTACACCTATTTTCTCCAGTGTTTTTATCATGAAAAGGTGTTGCACTTTATCGAAGGCCTTTTCAGCATCAATTGAGATGATCATGTGGTTTTTGTTAGTTTCTTGATATGTTGGATTACATTAATTGATTTCCATATGTTAAACCAGCCTTGCATCTGTGGTATAAATCCTACTTGGTCATGATGAATAATCTTTTTCGTATGCTGTTGTATTCTGTTTGCCAGAATTTTATTGAATATTTTTGCATCTAGATTCATAAGGGAGATGGGTTTATAATTCTCTATCTTAGATGAATCTTTTCCTGGTTTGGGTATCAGGGTGATGGTAGCTTCATAGAATGTATTTGGGAGTGTTCCCTCCTTTTCTATTCTTTGGAATAATTTGAGGAGGACAGGTATTATCTCTTCTTTAAAAGTTTGGTAGAATTCTGCCGTGAATCCATCAGGACCTGGGCTCTTCTTTACTAGTATCTTTTATATAGTTTAATTCCTCAGTGATTTCTGATACCAGGGCTAGGTTTGAAAACATAGGTTAAAACACTGTAAAACATGTTGAATATAAAGAAAAGATAGGTAGGTTTGAATGACACTGTTGATTCTAAAAGTTCCAATGATGCTAACACATATTCTTTATGTTTTAATCAACATTGTAGTTATAGATACAATGATTGCATTACACATAGAATGGCCATAGCCAATATAGAATTGATGATCTCCACTATGCTAAAACTAGCATTAAGGGTTCAAATGTCTGCTGTAATGTTATATTCTCCATCTATTGGCACAGTTTTTCTCCCAACCTATGCAGATTATATTTTTAAAATTTTTTTTTTACTTAGCCAAGTATCTAGAGAGAATTTTTTCCCCAAGCATGTATATTAGTCAGCAGTTGTCACCATAGCAGAAAAACCAACCCAAACAAACTTTTGGGGAAGAGATTAATTGGGAGCTCACAGTTAGTAGATCAGTTCATAATGGCAGTTGAGCAGGTGTGGTAGCAACAGGAGGAAGAGTCTATGGCAAATGACCTTATATCTTCCTGAGCAGGAAGTAGAGAGAGAGCTAGGCCACAGATCTGGGGTAAAAACCTCCAAAGCCTCCACCTCCCCCAAGTAATGACACTTCCACAAAGCTAAGACCAACCTCCTATGTTCCGTGACCTCCACGCACAGTGCCATCAGCTGGGGACCAAACATAAAGCACATGACCTTTGGGGAACATTTTATATTCAAACCATGGCAGCAGGTAAAATTCTTCATGGCTTAAATCCACCAAAATACTAAACCTGAAAGGCTTAGTATAAAGTGGTTTATGATTTAGAAATCTATCTTCCAAATTGAAATGGAAGGAATTGCTAAAAACATCCAAAATCTGCCTTCTATGAATTGCAATTTGAGAGAAAGAAGAGACTGTACTGTAAATTCCCGAAAACTCACATAGTAAAAACTTCTTGAGGATTATTATGGGCTGAATTGTGCCCCTGCCAAGATTCATACATTGGAGCCCTAACCACCAGTGCCTCAGAATGTGACTACATTTGTAGATAGGACTTTAAAGAGATGATGAAGTTAAAATGAAGCTGTTAAGATGGTCCCTTATCAGCTATAGTCCAGTCTGACTGGTGTCCCTGTAGGAGGAGGAAATTTGGACATGCACAAAGAAAAGACTTATGAGGACACAGTGAGATGTGTCTATAAGACAAAGAAAGAGAGTTCATAGTCCTTAAGGCCTCATAAGACTTCAAGATGCTAACACCTTGATCTCAGACCTCTACACCCCAATATGAGAAAATAAATTTATATTGTTTAAGCCACCCAGTCTGTATTATTTTGTTTTGGCAGCCCTAGCAAACTAATACATCAATAGCCAACCAATTAATTTTACAGCTATACTCCTGAAGAGCATGCTTGCAGGATTTAAAACTCTTACAGCTGTATATCTTGAATCAAATGGCTCAGCATTTAATTTCTAATTATATTGGCCAAAATATTTTATTCTATGAAATTTGTTTAAACTTGGTCAATGGTAGATATTATTGACATTAACCTAAGCATGATTTTTTATTCTTAGTGCGATTGTTGCTTTCAAATATGACTCAAGGTATATTTTGAAGTATAAGTATTTCTCTCACAAGAGAATTTTACATAGCTTTTAATAATCCAACTTTACAGTTATAACTTTGCAGTAAGGCTAAATAGGATGCTTCAGGATGTTCATTTGATTATTTTTGTCCTTCATTATTCCTCCAGATTACAGATTTTATCTAGTGAATAAGGAAGTTTTCAGATACTGGAATGTAAGGTAACATTTTAACACCTAGTTCCTAATTTACTACCTTTCATTCCATTTACCAATTAAACACTTATTAATTTTCTATATCACTCACCTAAGTATTGCCAGTTTATTATTTTTAATTATTTTATTATTATATCTTTCAAACATAGTAAGGACAAATAACATAAACAATCACTACCCCTTCACCTAGCTTAAAAATTAAACTTTTCAGATTTAACCAAAGTCTCCTCTGTGATCCTTCTCATTTCCTTTTCTTCAGTCCAGATGTAACCACCCTCCTAAACTTGATGTTTATGCCTTTCCAGTTTTTAGATTATTATTCCTATTAGCACATTTTGGTGGTTTTAACTTTACATACAGTGCCATTCTCTACAAAGAGAACTTGATTTTTGGTTCAGTGTTAGGCTTTTGAGATTTATACATGCTGACACATGTAACTCCAGCTATTTGTTTTTACTACATATAGTACTATTCCATTGCATGAATATGTCACAGTTTATTTTCCTCTTTTGATATTCATGTTGTTTGCAGTTTTTTGCTATTATAAACATTGTTGTAATAAAGATTTTTTTTCTCAGTACCATGGGATTGATCACAGGACCTCAAGCATGCTAGGCTAGTGCTCTACCACTAATCTGCACACCTAGCCCTATTGTTGTTGTTGTTGTTGAGTGCCGTTGAGTCGTGTCCAACTCATAGCGACCCTCACAGGGTTTTCAATGGCAGATTGTTTCAGGATTGCCTTGGGAGTGGGTTGCCACATCCTTCTTCCATTTTTATGGTGCTGGGAATCGAACTTGGGACCTCAGAGACTGCAGAGCGGCGCTCTACCAACTGAGCTAAATCCCAGCCCCAATCTGCACACCTAGCCCTATATCCCCTTTTAAAATATTTTGTTTTAAGACAAGGTCTTAAGTTGCTCAAACTGCCTTTGGCCTCAAACTTGTGATCCTCCTGCCTCAGCCTCCCTATTAACTGGGATTACAGGTGTGTACCACAGCACCCAACCAGTAATAATCATTTTTATATTCCTCTCCTTGTGCACCTGTGCCAGAATTTTTCTAGATTACATACATAGAAATGAAAGTGTTTCAAATTCTGTAGACCTCATAAAATATATTAGTATAAGTGGTAGAGGCTATAGTTCCACATATTGCTTATACAAGTATGGTTAGACAACAGGAAATACAAAGCTAGATGTTTTGGCAAGCAGATTGATAGGTAAATTAGTAATACAGATGTATAAATAAAATATATAGGATATCATAGACATTGAGAGCAATCAAAAAGCATAATCACCATAGAAGATGGTTTTATTTTTGGTAAGGAAATCACTTGAGAAAAGAGCTGTTTTCACAGACCTTGATATAGTAATTAATTTCACATAACTCCATTCAGGTGAAACTAACCTGTGTAACTTCCCATTCTCATCTCAGAGTGATACAGATTATCAGTAAACAAAATTGACAAGTGATGACTTAGACAATGTTTAATACATCTCAGAACCTCTTCCATTCTGTGTTCCCCTGGCAGTCTCTAACTTCCAAAACACGCTCCTTTTCAGGTTCTCAATGGCTGATTGTTTTGAGAGTAGGTTGCCAGGTCATTCTCCTGTTTTTGTGGTGCTGGGGATTTAACCCAAGGCCTAAAAGAGCACGGAGCAGCACTCTGCCAACTGAACCCAAAGCATTGATTAGAAAATGTAAAATTATAATTAGTATACTCTGTTTACTAAGGAAAGTGTTAAATACTTTTTTTAGGACTGGAAAGTTAGCTTTTATAACATCTTAATTATCCAGAATACTACATTTCAGTAATCAAGGTAATACTGTATTACACTAATCTTATTCAGAGGGGATGGACAGTGTACCAAGCAAAGACAGTGTTTCCGAATAATAAAACTTTGTTACTATAAAATGAATTTTAATTAAATGTATATTACATTTCTGGGAGAAGGACCTGGCAATCCACTCCCAAGGCAATCCCGAAAACAGTCTGCCATTGAAAACCCTATGAGGGTCGCTATGAGTCGGATACCGACTCGACAGCACCTAAGAACAGCAACAACATATTTCATTTCAAATATTGATATGAAAAAGTCTTAGTTTGACTGAGTCTAATGCACTTGTTTTGATAACCAAGTTTAAAGATAATTACTAAGATACCAAGTTACCTACTCTCATCTTACTAATGCTTAACAGCTTTTGTATAACCTACACAGGAAAGTCAAAGTCTACAGTACACAGATCACAACAGAATCTACCTTTTAGAGCCCCAGTGCTATAAGGAAAAGTCTTCATCACCATTACCTACCCAGCTCTAGTTACTACTGTTAAGAAAAATGAAAATATTTATGGGATATAGTTTCTGCTCTAGAGGAGAAATATATACTTTGGGGCTAAATTACAACTTATGATTCATTTTTCTTTAAGAAAACATTATAGCCAGGCACAATGACACACACTCACTAAATGCCTATAGCAAGACCTGCTCTCACTCTGAGTTGTAACAATCAAAAACATCTTCAAACTTTACCTCCCACTACCACCACTCTGGAGACCAACCCCTTAATAAATGGACTGTTGGGGGACACCCAAATATATCCAATCTGTAACAGTCTCTATGGAGATCCATTCATGACTTGATTTATTATATACCACAACATATAGTTACAGAATTACTGGCTGATGTCTATATTATTTAGAATCACTTTAGTAGTAGTAATGGGTAGGCCAAGAACATAGCTTATGACTATGTGATGCTTACTTGCTAATATGTGACAAGTACTTTAACCATTAAAATAATACCATGTTTGTACCTTACACATAATATGGAACCAAAGAAACCAAATTAAAGGGAACATGTTATGATTCTATTATATAAAGTTTTTTTAAAGCTCAACTAATTTTTAGTGCTAGAGATTAGAATTATGTTGACTTTTAATGAAGAGGGAAGGGTTGGCCTTGGGAGAGGCAAGACGAGGGCTGCTGGAGTGTTTTCTTGGTCTGGGTTTTACACTTGTAAAAAGCCATTGGGCTACATGCTTATGGTTGCTGTATTTATCTGTATTCATGTTAACCTTCTATGAATAAAAATCCCATTAGTTCATAAACCAAGAAAGTAACCAAACTCTTTTCTTCTGAATCAAAGGATAAATATCAGAAAATAGGCTGTTAATGGCAAAGAGACCACTGCCGCCTACAGCAGCTAAACAGTTTGGCAAGCCGACTGAAATTGAGGAGGACCCAGTTTGGAGCATTAGTGAAATTGCACAGGCTACCAAAATTGACAACCATTGGGGTAATGCTGAATGAGATATGCCTTGTTCAACAACATTCATCACATATTTATTGAAATCATACTTTATGGTAGTTCTTCTCTTTTCCACTCCTGAGATGCATGAGGACATAGCACCTGTGTGTGAGGATTCTGTAGAAATAAAGGAAACTAAACAGAATACAAATGTGCATACATTTTATCCAGTGGAGTCATAGAGAAGGGAAAGGTTTCATTTGGAGTTAAGTTGGGTAAATGAAGAAAATGGGTAAAGAACATCCCAGATAGAAGGAGCAACCTATATAGGACACAGAAGTCAAACCCAACATGACATATTCTCAGAACTGTCTTGTTGACATGGAAAGCACAGAGGCCACTCACATTCCCCTGTGTACTCCAGTTGCTACCATGATGCCCGCTCCATGGTAGATACTCAAATGTTAGATGAATACACGCTAAAGTATCACCATGTGTATGAAGAGGTAGTCAAAGGAGAGATGATGAGTTTACAAACCATCCTAAGAAGCTCAGAGCTTATCTGAAAAGTAGTGAGGAGCTATAAAGTAATTTGAGTACTGGAATAACAAGATTTGTTATTTTAGAAAGGCTCTGTGGCAACTCTATAAAACATGGATTGAGTTTTTGAAGACAAGAAAGTGAATTAGGGGAATCTATATATTTATACATGCTTGTGAGTAGTCATTAGGTAGAGGTAGTAAGGGAGTGTTGCAGAATTGAAACTAGTGATACAAATTTTAGATAGGAGACTTCTGAAGCAAAGCAAGAAACGGGTGTGTGAACTTGGATAATGATTATAGCCTAATGAGTAAGAGATGAATGTGAGAGTGATTTCTGAGATACAGTAAACAATACTTAATGTCCAGTTATAATTGTAAGAAGCATTTAAGGACGAGACATCTTGGATAACTCATGAGATTCCTACCTTAAGTGACCAGCTCAATTCTGTTGGTGTTACATTCTCTACGCTAGTGAATACAGGTAAAGGAACCAGTTCATATTGTTATGTTTTTTTCCAGGAAGCTAGCAATACATTGCATGATTATTGTGGTTCAGCTCAACTGAAGAACTTGTACCCTTCTTGAGAAGAGGGCTAAAAAGATACTTTTCCTATTTAAAAAATTGTGTTGTATAGTAAAAATAGCTCAAATTAACTAAATTTGGTTGGAAGTCAAACTTTTGGCTGGAATCAAACTTTGGTTGGAATCTTGGTTCACACATGACAAGCTATGTGCCTTTGGGAAAGATATAGTTTCACAAAGACCTGGCTTACTCATTTGTAAAACTGGGAAATAATAGCTATCTTTTAAGATTACAGTTAAGATTAAATGAGATGAGCTTCTTAGTCTGGAAGATAATAACAACCGGACAAATCTAAATTGTTCTACACATCCTTACAAAAAGCTGTAAGACCAAAGCACACACACTGTACACAACTCACACCTTCATATTACTACAAGATATGTGATGCCATGAATTTTTAATTACCTTTATGTAAAGAAAGTAAATTACAACAGCTCCTATTGCTGCTACAAACCTTGGTGCAGAGAAGTGGCCAAGGAAAGGACTAAGAGACAGAAGAAAAGCAGAGAGGAGAAAAAGGTTAACATAAAGACAGACAAAATGACCCACAGAGAGAAGTTGCCCCAACACTAACCACCAAAATACAAAACTAGACCTGAGACTCAGTAATTTATAGAACTAGCTGCAGGGAAGTTGTGTGAAAGTGACAGAGGGACCAGAAGTAGAAGCAGCCACAGAACAGCACTCCAGAAAAGGAAGTAGAGAAGAGATGGTAACAACGCAGTGAGGGGAAAGGAGGAAGTAAGAAGAAAATGAACAGTCCTAGAGAAGTATAAGAGAAACAAGGCACAGCAGTCTCCCCCAATTCCCCCATAGCATCGTCTATCAAAGGAGCTCTTCTTTCCTTATCTGCAGAAGTGAACATTCTTATTTTTTAGTATATATTTATTTACAAAGTAAGGGGTTTCATTATGACATTTTTATATATGTAATGTACTTTGAGCATATTCACCCCGTCCATTAACAATAATAATACTACTTCCCCTCTCTTCTTCCCTCTCTATATACCTATAATTTCCCCCTTTTAATTTTGTCTTCCACAAGTGAACATTCTTAAACTAAGAATCTCATCCACAAAATGCTCAAGAATAGGAATGAACCAAATACTACTCAATAACATGATTAACTATACAAAGTTATTATGTATGGCTAGCTATACAATGCTTCTGTAAGAAGAATGCAGAAAATATGCATGAAAACATTTCAGTTGGTGAAAATTCTTCCCCCAAAAGCAAACACAAAACAAAGGGAAACTATATCTCAGTGTTTCACCTGAATAAAGTATCCTCAGAAAACCTTATGGATATGAACATACTAAAAAATAAAAACAAAAAAAAGCAAAATTCACTAGGCATGATGGCACACAACCTGTAATGCCAGCAACTCAGGCACATGTGGAGGATCACAAATTTGAAGCCAGAGGCAGCCTGTGGAACTTAGTGAGACCTTGTCTCACAATAAAAAGTAAAAAATAGGCTAGAGGTGCAATTCAGTGATAGAGTACTTGTAAAGCAAGCATGATACTGTAGTTTAAAGCCCCCAAGGGTGGGGGGGGGGGAGAAGGGAAAGAAGAAAGGAAAGAGAAAAGAAGGCAAAAATCCAAAATCTAAAATTGAACAAACAAGAAAACCAGGAAAAAATATAACAAGATTTGATTGAACTCAGGAAAGAAATTGAAGAAAAAGGCAATACATTAATAACAAGGTGTCCAAGGGAAAATAAATTCAAATAAAAATTTAATAAGAATCATTGATGAGAAGGAAGACAATCAAAAGAATGAAAATGAGATGCAGGCAGAAGTAAAATCACTTGGAGAGAAAGCAATTGAAATGTAATAAAAGAAGACCCAGCATACTTAT
The DNA here is from genome assembly GCA_007922755.1 of Pedetes capensis. NCBI lineage: Eukaryota > Metazoa > Chordata > Mammalia > Rodentia > Pedetidae > Pedetes > Pedetes capensis. The sequence goes on along the minus strand of VMDO01025727.1, from coordinate 18,950 downwards.
AATCTGAGTCCCTGAAAAATAAAAATAAATAAAACTAATTAGACCATAATCCAAGGAAATATTTCACAAATAATGTTGTGTTCTTAGGTGCTGTCGAGTCGGTATCTGACTCATATCGACCCTATGTACAAGAGATGAAACACTATTGTGCTTTTCTGCTATTCATAGGGTTTTCAATGGCTGGTTGTTTTTTTGGAGTGGGTTGACAGGTCCTTCTCCCATTCACAAGTAATAGGAAAACTGAAATCCATGCATTAGAAGGTCCCACCTTGAGCAGATAGATCTGGAACAATTGGGTCATATCATATCCTAGAAAACTACTAGGTTTTAAAGACAAAATGCTTCTTTCTGAGCCTTCTGCTTAAAAAATTTAAAATAACATTACTAATAAAAGAAAATTAGGTTTATAGTAGGTTCCTTAATAAGAATATGCAAAGAGCCAAGTGTGGTGGTGCATGCCTGTAATCCCAGTGACTCGGGAAGCAGAGGCAGGAGGATTGCAAGTTTGAGACCAGAGGCAGTCTACATAATTTAAAAAGACCCTGTCTCAAAAAAAAAAAAAGAGCCAGGGGCAGTGGTGCACCCTGTAATCCCAGTGGCTCAGGAGACGGAGGCAAGAGGATCACAAGTTTGAGACCAGAGGCAGTCTGTGTAACTTAGCAAGACCCTGTCTCAAAAAGTAAAAAAAAATGGGCTGGGGGTGCAGCTCAGTGGTCCAGCATTTGCAAAGCATGCAAGTGCAAGGCCCTGGGTTCAACCCCCAGTACCCAAAAAAAAGAAAAAAAATTTAAGAAGAATATCCAAAGAAAGGCTACAGTTGAACAGCATTTTTTAAAACTCAAAGTGCAAGCTAGCCAACCTGTCCTTCAAGTGTCAGGTAAACAGTTTGAACATACAAGAATTTAGGAAATATGTAGTGCAAATTTAATATATCAAGGGCACCTAACAACAGCAACAATGAAAATCTCTAGAATAAGACAGTGGTGAGGACATGGGTATAATATGTTCTGACAAAAGAAAAAAATAGAATAAACTAATTGTTTATTGTACAGGTAATATGAGGGAATTATAGGATGTCATTTAAAATAGATAGACCAAATAGTAAAAGGTTAAATAAGCAAAAAAGGAGATTTAGAAAAAAGTGTACACATATATACACACACATAACCACTAGAACAAAAATGCAAAAAATGTCCTCAGAAAACCTTATGGATATGAACATACTAAAAAATAAAAATAACCCAGGGCCTCATGGATACTTTGCAAGCCCTCTGCCACTGAGCTTCACCCACAGCCCCTTTTTTGTTTATTTTTTCAAGTTGAGACAGGGTCTTACTAGGTTACACAGGCTGCCTCTGGCCTCAAACCTGTGATCTTCCTGCCTCTGCCTCCCAAGTCATTGGAATTACAGGCATGCACTACTATGCCCGGCTAAAAATGGAATTGTTGTCAAGTACAAAAGAAAATACTATATACATACACACACACACACACACACACACACACACACACACAGGGAAAAAAGGGTAAGTATGAATAATAAATGTAGTAATTATAAAAGAACAAAGAATTGAGTTCAAACATATCAGTCATATCAATAAACATTAATGAGCTATTCAAAAGACAGATTTCAAATGGCTTCATAAGGCAAAACCCAATTCTGTGCTGTATGCAAGAGGCATATGTAAAACACAGTGATTTTGAAGGGTAAAAATAAAAGTCCTTGCAAAAATATCACAGACAAATGGAGAGAATAAGAAATCAGGGGCTGTAATCTTACCAAAGTATAATCCAGGCCAAAAAAATTAAACATGAGAGTACAATTACAATGTTAAAAGTCATAATTCACAATGGTGTTATAATATTTTTAGTGTATGTACCAAATAATATAGCAAACACCTAAATATAGTAGAATTCAAGAAGCAACAGAAACACATAATAGGAGACTTTTAGTAGATCGTAAACCAGTCTGGAAAGATGAAATATTTCAAGATCATGTAGTACATTTTCTGTCCCAAACCTTTAATTAGCCATTTCATCAGAGTCTTGGGTTCTCTGTGGGAAATAATATTTAGAGATGACAATCTTTCTATTAGCAGTATTCACTTATACTGAGTTGGTCTTTGTTACTAGGCCTTTTCTAGCTTCAACATTTTTTAAAGGGAAAGTACATTATTAGTTCATGCTGACATTTCTGATTAAAGTTTATGATCACAGAGGTTTTATGTTTTGGATGTTTATATTTGTATCTGTTTAGGATTTTTGTTTTTGTTTTGTTTTTTGTTGAGACAGAGTGTTACAATGTAGCCTAGGCTAGCCTTGAACTCACAATCTTCCTGCCTCATCCTCTCAAGTGATGGAATCACAGGTTTGTGCCATACACCTGGCTAATTCAGATCTAGATACTTGATATTCATCTGAAAAACGCTTAGCCCAGCGTGGTGGCATGTACCACCACGTCCAGCTCCTTATATTTGTTATCTCTTTAGTGCTAAAATTCTAAGTTCTTAATGATATTAACAAAATTAACATACTCATCTTTAATGTGCCAGTCGACTCTTGAAACAATCTGCCATTGGAAACCCTATGAGGGTCGCTATGAGTCAGATACAACTTGATGGCACCTAACAATAACAACAGCAGCATATTCAAATTAGCAGTACCAATGTTATTACTAACTGTGGTTATTGAAAACAGTTTAAGACATGTTTATTCTTCTTTATCCATTGTTGTTCTTGTTGTTGTTGTTGTTCTTAGGTGCTGTCAAATCAAATCCAACTCATAGCGATCCTTTGTACAGCAGACTGAAACATTCCCTGATTCTGTGCCAGGCACACGATCTTATTTATATTTAAGCCCATTGTTGCAGACACCATGCTAATCCATCTAGTGGAGGGTTTTCCTTTTTTTCATTGACCTGACACTCTCCTAAACATGATGTCCTTCTCCGGAGATTGGTCCCTCCTGACTGCATGTCCAAAATACATAAGACACAGTCTAGCCATTCTTGCTTCCACGGAGATGTCTGGTTGCACTTCTAGTACAGATCTGTTGGTTCTTTTGGCAGTCCATGGCATATTCAATAATCGACTCCAGCACCATAATTTAAAAGCATCAATTCTTCCATCTCCCTTATTCAATGTCCAGCTTTCACAACCATATGTGACTGAAAATACCATGGCCTGAGTCAGTCAGACCTTTGTCTTCAATGTGACATCTTTACTCTTCAATACTTTTGCCACAGCTTTTCCCAAAGCAATGTGTCTTTTGATTTCTTGACTGCTGCTTCCACAGGTGCTGATTGTAGAACCAAGCAAAGCAAAATCATGGACAACCTCAGTCTTTTCTCCATTTATTGTGAAGTTGCATACTGACCCAGTTGTAAGGATTTTTGTTTTGTTGATGTTTAGTCGAAATCCATACTGAAGGCTATGTTCTTTGATCTTCATCAGTAAATGTTTTAAATCCTCTTAATTTTCAGCAAGCAGAGTTGTATCATCTGCATAACACAGGTTGTTAGTGAGTCTTCCTCTAATCCTAATGCCGCATTCTTCTTCATAAAGACCAGCTTCTCAGATTATTTGCTCACCATATAAATTGAAGAGATACGGTGAAAGTATACAGCCCTGACACACACCTTTCTCAACTTTAAACCAGGCAGTGTTTCCTTGTTCTATTCAAACAACTGCCTCCTGGTTCATGTACAGATTCCTCATGAATATACTTAGGTGCTCTGGTATTCCCATTTTCCAAAGTGTTATCCATAATTTGTTATGATCCACACAATGAAATGCCTCTGTGTAGTCAATAAAACATAGACAGACATCTTTTTGATATTCTTTGCTTTTGGCTAATATCCACCTGACATTAGCAATGATATCCCTGGTTCCCCTCCCTCTTCTGAATCCGCCTTGATTTTCTGGCAGTTCCCTGTCTATATACTGCTGTAGTTGCTTTTGAATGATCTTTAGTAAAATTTTGCTTGCATGTGATATTAATGATATTGTTCAATAGTTTGCACAATCAGTTGGATCCCCTTTTTTGGGAATAGGCATAGATATTTATCTTTCAGTCAGTTGGCCAGGTAGCTATTCTCCACATCTGTTGGCATAAACATGTTAGGCACCTCCAGTATTGCATCTGTTTGTTGAAACATTTCTATTGGTATTCCATCAATTCCTAGAGCCAATTTTGCTAGTTCTTACAAGGTACCTTCTACTTCGTCCTTCAATACTATTGGTTCCTCTTCATATACAACCTCTTGAAATGGTTGGTCATCTACCAATTTTTTTGTCCATATCTTTGTCCATAGGATATTTACTATGGATATTTACTAATATGTTTAAACATAAATTACTATGTTTTAAATTGACTGGGAGTAATTTACCTTTATGTGGTTAAATCACCAGCTCCCCACATAGTTAGGTTCATTTGTTTCATTTTATTTTTACTTTTAGAGTTTTATTTTTGTTTTGGTTTATTTTTCCTTTACTTTAAAACATTTTTATGGATGTCTTTAGTCTTCTGAAAACAGTATTTAATCAAAGTAATGTTAAGTCATTCAAGAATTTTTTCCTCAATTTTTTTCTGAAATAGATGAGGAATTTACTGTAATTGTTTTACTTCTTCCTGTATACTGACCACAAGCCCATAAACTGCATTGCATCCTGAAGTAGTGCCATGCACACTGCTTATAAACACTGCTTCTGGAATCTTGTATTAATATTTTCTAAGACTTTGGAGCTATCAACAAAGCCTTGGAGCTATCAACAAAACCTTGCAGGAAACTGATCTTCACCCCTTGGCCTCCCAGTCTGTGTCCCAAATAGGACAGATAGTTACTCATTCACCTTTGTAATACAAAAGTGACTTTATGTGTCATATTTAATATAAGGAAATTTTATTCTGTAAAAATGATATACTCTAGCTTGAAATCTGAACTTTAAATAATTATATTGGGTCTTGAAAGTCTATTTTGCAGACAGCAGCAGCTAAACATAGAATTGTAGCTACTATGACTCCTTTTGAGAAGTTGGATCTCAAAATGTATAATTTTGTGATTTCTCTTTTCAGAGGCTGATAAAATACCAGTAATGCGTGGACAGTGGTTTATTGATGGGACTTGGCAGCCTCTAGAAGAAGAAGAAAGTAATTTAATTGAGCAAGAACATCTTAGTTGTTTTAGGGGTCAGCAGATGCAGGAAAATTTTGATATTGAAGTATCGAAACCCATAGATGGAAAAGATGGTAAGACTAGTAAATGTGTTTAATATGTTCTATAAGCCAAGTAAATTATTGCTAAAGTTTAGAGTAGTTCATCAGTTTGATAATAGTAACTCAGAAGGATTGTTGTTGTTAGGTGCTGTGTCGACCCTCATAGGGCTTTCAATGGCAGACTGTTTCGGGATTGCCTTAGGAGTGGATTGCCAGTTCCTTCTCCCATTTTTGTGGTGCTGGGAATCGAACTCGGGACCTCAGAGACTGCAGCGCAGTGCTCTACCAACTGAGCTAAATCCCAGCCCCTCAGAAGGATTAGAATTTATAAAATTCAATTTTTTTCCCTGAGGTGCTGAGACTCAAACCTGGAGCCTTGCACCTGCTAGGCAATCGCTCTACCACTGAGCTATATACCCAGCTCTAAAATTTGATATTAAAATAATTTGATTATCATTCTCTAATTAAAAGCTACTATGAATTTCTGAACTGTCTCAAATTTTAGTTTACTTAATATTTATGTTCCATTGTATGACACTAACACTATAAATGTACAAATTGTCATATTGCACTCCCTGATTTAATCATTTCTGGCAGATTTTTGATTATCATAAAAAGTTGAATTACAAGCCGTGCGCCATGGCACATGCCTATAATAACAGCAATTCAGGAGGCTGAGGCAAGAGGATTGCTAGGTTCAAGGCCAGAGGCAGCCTGTGTAACTTAGCGAGACCCTATCTCAGAATAAAAAATAAAAAAGGGGCTGGGAGTGCAACTCATTGAGCACCCTGGGTTCGACCCCCCAGTACCAAAAAAAAAAAAAAAAAAAAGGAGCAGTTTTGTTAATATTTTAATATTTGTTCTTTTCTTGAATTTAAAAAACCATAATTGCCTTTGTGTATCATATAATTATATCCCAAATGATGAGATATCAATGTCTAACTTAAAACAATCTGCTCCTTACATTTCATTATTCATTGTTTCATCGTGTTTGCAATAATTAAAAATATTATATAATAGCTAAGAATGACATGTTTTTGCTGTGTGTCTGAATCTTGAGTAAACTTTAAAATATGCAGTAAAGTTAAAAATACTTCTATTGTTCCATTTACTGCAGGCAGTGGGATCAACTATTCTGGTGAGTATAAATGTACAGGTAGATTAGAATGTATTGATATCTCTAAAACTTTTTGCCTAAAAACTTTTCTTCATCCATGCTTGCCTTTATTTGGGAGTTTTCTTGGCAAGCCTTACTGAATCTAGTGAATTATGATGTAAATTGAGTGATTTTTGATCTTCCTATCATAAAACATCTCTAAAAAGCAGAAAAATTCAATATCAATCAGGCAATTCACAGAATACAGTTCAGATAAATTATGTGGTTGGCAATAATTGTTTATTAAATGATAACAAAACAAGCTTTATATTGGCTGAGGATTTTTTTCTTCTTGTTAATAACCTTCCTTTTTTCACTCTTCTACTCTTTGCTCTCTTATCTGAACACACATAGGTACATCCATTAATCACAAAGAAGGAAACAGTATAACTTTTATCAATATACACAATGCAGTTAAGTATCAGTTATAGCTACATTCCTACAAATTATCATGGAAATAACACTTTACTCTTTACTCTTGTTATAGCAAAAATGACAAATTTTATATATGTATGATTTTATATTAGTGACTGAAATACAGTGGTACCTCAACACTTAAACAGCTCCATGGTCAAACATTTCAGTCCTTGACCAGTATTTTTGAGAGAATTCTGGTTTGGTGTTCTGCCACTAGCTCTGCACTTGACCACCATGCTGAAACCTGTATGAGACACCACACTTAACATGATGTTTCCAACTGAAACAAAGGGGGAATGTGTCACTTTACATGTCAGTTTCAAGCAGTGAAAGACCTATCCTGGTGCTGTGTTCATGATCTTGTATGAGTGGGGTGTTTACATGTATATACACATATGTATATATGTATATATGTGTATGTGTATATATGTATGTGTATATCATATAGTCATCTTGGCACCCAAGAAACTTTCTAATGCTAAAAGTGAAGGAAATAGGAAAACAGTAAGAACAACAATTGAACTTCAAAAAGAATTTACTGCTAATTTAGCAAGACCCTGTCTCCAAAAAGTAAAAAAAAAAAAAAAAAAAGTAGACTGAGGGCACAGCTCAGTGGTACAGCATTTGCATAGCATGCAAGTGTGAGGCCCTGGGTTCAAACCCCAGTACCACAAAAATAAATAACTAAGTAAAACTAAATAAAATAAAATAAAATTTTCTATAAAATCCTATTTAATAAATGTAAACATTTAAAAATACTATATTCAGAGACTCTTATTAAGTGCTTCAGGGAATTTCAAGGACACCAAACATAATACTTGCTTTCAGGAACACTAAGATAAAGTAATAATTCTCCCTCTCCCACCCTTTTTTCCCCCTTTCTGGTTAGGTCAACTAATACCTCAAATGGATTGTATATATTTCATATTCTCCTCATTATTAATGTTGTGATACTAATCTCAAATGAGCATTGAATTAAAGAGATTGAAAGTTTGGTATAACTCTTTCTAGCATATAAATTAAGATACCCACAAAAAGATAATCACTTTTGTGATTTAAACACTTTAAACTTAGTTCTCTCTGAGAACTAAAATGAAAATTGATTCTTGTCTGTCCCACACTTGGGCTAGGAAACATTTATCTAGCACCTAACAAATGAAAGCTTATCATTTCATTTGAGATGAATCATACAAATAAGATTAGGCCTTCACATAAGTAATTCTGTAAATACTTAAATCTAGTACTAGACTACTGTTTCATTCATTTATAATTTATCCAAGCACATGCCATAATCAATTTTTAAAAAGTTGAACTAAGTACATTAGTGCTGCACATCACTCAAGACAAAATATGCATAACCTCAATTCAATAGTGAGAAAACATCAGAAAAACTCAAATTGAGGGCTATTTTACAAAATAACTAACCAGTACTGTTCCAAAGTGTCATGGTCATAGTAGACAAAGATTGAAAAATTCATCACAGATGGGCAGATATTAAGGAGACATGATAACAAAGTAAAAAATGAAATTCTGAATTGGATCCTAGAACAAGAAATGATCTTAGTGGAAAAAATAGAGAAATCTGAACAAAATGTATATATTAGTTGATAGTATTGTATAATGTTAATTCTGTACATTTTGATAAGTATACTGAAGTCATATAATATATTAACATAAGGAAAAGCTGGGTGAAGGATATGTGGTAACTCCTTGTAGTATTTCTGCTACTTTCTGTTAAGTCCAAAATTATTCCAAAAAGATTTTTTTACTAAAAAAGACTAATAAAGGAAATAAAATGAAATAATAAAAATCCTCAGTGAACTGTAAAAAAACCAGACAAGGAAGAACAGAAAAACAAAAAACATACAGGACAAAGAGAAAAATAGGTGGAAAATGTTGTTGTTGTTGTTGTTATATGCTGTCTTCGAGAGTTACACTAAGCATTGCCTACAATGCACAAGGCCCTATATTTGATCTCTAGCACCAAAGGAAAAAAAAGTCAAAATGCAATCACAGATAGGTTAAAAGTAAAAGGATGGGTTTTCTCACAGTTCAAGCTAATTTGCAGTGCTATGACAGTACAGGTATTGGTGGCTGCATAAGAATTTATAACATGTAGCAATTTGGTGAGGAAGGTATATATTCCTATCACTTAGTGAAGGAAGACATTCCAGACTGTGAAAATAATGTTTCAAAAGTCAACAGAAAAGATGGGGAAGGGGAGCACCACTGACCTTACCAGCTCCAATCCAATGGGAATTCCTGTCTTCCATTGTTGTTATTAGGTGTTCAACTCATAGCAACTCTGTGTACAGCAGACAAAACAGGTATTGTTAGTGCTTCTCTGCTATTCATAGGGTTTTCAACAGCTGATTGGTTTTGGAGGTGGCTTGCTGGGTCCTTCTCCCAAGCCTAAAGCACGTGGTGGTTCCCAGGTGGTCTCCCATCCAAGTACTAACCAGACCCAACCCTGCTTAGCTTCCAAGATCTGATTGGCTCAGATGCCACAGTAGTACATCTGCAGACTTCTTATCTTCTAGCTTTTAGTTATTAATTTTTATAAATTTATTTAATGTAATTTATCTCAGGTTCAAGATTGCCAAGAGTTTTCTTGTTTTAGTTAGCAGGTTTGAGTTGTGCAAAGCTGCTTTCCAGAGGTTAGAATTTTCCAAGTTGTTGGCAGGGATGGTGGCACACACCTGTAATCCCAGCACTTAGGAGGTAGAAGCAGGAGGGTCACAATTTTCTTTTCCTTTTCAATATTCATTTTACTTTCATGATTATGTGATAAAGAAAAGTTCTTTAAAAGATGAATTAGTAAGGAAATGTATTGGAAATATTTTTAATATCTTGAATCTTTTTCAACGCCATGTAAGACTTAATACTGTATATAAAAGAAAATTTTTATTAAATTTTCACTTGCCATTTAATAAATCAGCATTTTCAGTTGTATTTTGAGTTTATGCATACTTTTACTAATACTACATGTTGTTTTTGTTGTCATTAGGTGCTGTTAAGTTGGGTCTGACTCATATGGACCCTCATAAGGTTTCAATGGCTGATTGTGTCAGAATTGTTCCGGAAGTGGACTGCTATGTCCTTCTGCCATTTTTGCTGTGCTAGGAATCAAACCTGGGTCCTCACAAAGTGCGGAGCAGCACTCTACCATCTGAGCAAAACCCAGCCCAATACTACATAAGAATTACTAACTATAACTTTATTTTTAACAAAAAGAAAAATTAACTCTCTAGCACTTGAATTGCCAGACAGTTATTAGGTGTTCAACTCATAGCAACCCTATGCCTGCTTTGATTAATAGTAAAACATTTTTTCCCTCACTATAGTTACAGGGCAGGGGTTTAGCTCAATAGAATGCTATTCTGTGCTCTCTGAGCCCCTGGGTTCAATCCGTAGCACCACAAAAAAATAGAAGAAAGACTTGGCAGCCCACTCCCAAGAAAAATCCCAAAACAAAAGCCATCAAAAACCCTCTGAATAGCAGAGAAGCACTGACATAATGTCAGGCATGGCACAGTGCTGGGGAGAGTGTTTCACAAAGGATTGATATGAGTCTGATCCAACTCAACAGCACCTAACAACTACTACTATTATAGTTAGGGTAGAACCTATAATTCTTTGCTTCAAATTGAAAAAGTAAACGCTTTAACTGTACTTCATGATGTGTAACAAATAAGGCAAATGACTTTCAAGAGAAAATAAATTTGAAAAGGTAAAGAACCATGTCTGTTTGATTTTTGTGAAAATGGTTAAAATATGTTTTTTCTGTTTGGGCTGTGACAGAGTTTCCTGTCTTTCTCTATATATTGGAGGTTGTCTTTTTTTATCTTTAAGTTATACTGTTCTTTTAGAAAGGAAAGCCTTCATTTTTATATCTTGACTAGCTTTCTGAAAGTGCTTGTATGATTTTAAAATGTGTTCAAATGGTTCATGTTTTCTATTGGTTTTCTTTTAGTAAATATAGAATTTGGTTCATGTTAATTTTATTACTAAATTTACAGAATCTAATTTATGTTTCTCTGTGTAGTAAATTATCAAGTGCATATCAGTTTGATCCGCTTTAATATGTTACCAGCTTTTTCCCAATGAACTTTTTTGTTTAAAACTGTTTCCTGGTCTAAATATACATCTACTCCTGAGTAACTGATCAGAAGTCACATGAAAGAAGAAATATTTCAGTGAAGAAAATTGCTTCAGTTGTCATCTTATACCTCTGTGACATTGAAATCTCTTTATAATCCTGCTGTTACAACCCAGCTTTTAGTCCTAGTCTGTAGCCTTATAGCCATCTACTTACATATAGATGTAGTTACTAAGTATATACGTATAATTATTAAAGCCTTGTAAGCATTTCTCCAATACCTTTATTGCACAAATCTTTGCATAGACTTTATATTCTAATACTGTATAACAGAAATTAACTCTTCTTGTATTTGAGCAGTATTTAACCTTTTATTGTCAAATTAATGTAGAGGGGGGTGAGGATGAAAATCAAATGTATTAGACCATAAATTTTAACTAAATCATAAAAGTTCTATAATTTACTGACTGAATTAGTGAATTGTTTTGTAAGGTTCAATTTCAAGTGCTCCTAAATAATTGCTTATTTAAAATATAAAGAAATTTATTGATATATAACTAGCAAAATTTGACAAGGAAGGTGTTGGCTTAAAGATTATCTATTTATCTGCCAAATATCAAGTCAATGCCTGGCTTTTCTCTATGTTGTCTGTTTTATGCATGTAAGATGTCACAGCATACATTTGTACTAATGACATTCTTTTCATTATTTTATCACTAATCTTTCCAAAAGGGTTATTAAAAGTAGAGCTTCCAATTTGATACTTGTTTTAGATTTTTCATTTTTCCAAGTCTTTTAACAACTTGAACAGAGTTGGGAAAAGACTATCTATGTTGTTTGGGGGGAAACCTCAAATGATTATACTTCAGTAATGGAGAGCATGTAGTGGAATGTATACTGTGGGGTCTTCTCAGGCAAACTGCATTAGCTGTTTAAAATGTTATTTATTACATTCTCAGTTTAAACATCAGCTGTTGGCTATGTGAGAGTCACAAATTTTGTGAGAGTACATATTTTTGCTATTATAAAGATGGAGTTTATAAATTTCTTAAGCATTCAGAAATGTCATGTGTTATTTATTATTCTATATTAAATAATAATCACATAAGTGTCTGTAAACTGATAAATTTTTATATCATTTGCCTTTATTTCTTTTGGTAAAAATAGAATGTATTTGATAAACATTAATGTTTTGCTTTACTGATTTTTAACTAGGAATTATATAAGTAAAGCATTTAGAATAATGTTTGTCAAATACACCTCATTTTTAAAGTTAGTATTAGAACAAAGAGGCAAAATGACAAACCTCATTTAAATTTACTTTGAAGCTCAGTGTTTTTGCTTTCTTAGTTGTCTACCACCTCCCTCCCTTCTCCCTCCCTTCTCTGTTCAAATGGAGAGGATATAAGGAGAGTACAGATGCGGCAGGTCTTAAACGAAAGCGTTCCCAAGGTACAGTAATCGTAGTTTTATTTCTCTGTGTAGTTATAGTCCCAGTTTTAGCATTCAGTCATTTAAACCATAGAAAGTAGTAGTTTTTAAAAAATGTGTCCATTATGCTATTTTTCTTGGTGCTATTTTACTATACATATGTATAAACATTTATAAATTGTATACCATTATGCTATTTTGCTTAGTGTTATTTTACTATACATAAGTATAAGCATTTGTAAACTGTATATGGTCCATTAATGACATGTTCGCCAATATTAAGATGTTTTGCTTTAAGACAATATGTAGATGATTTAAGGAAGAATAAAATTTTGCTGGCTTAACACTATCCTCTAAGTATCTCCATCTTGTAATTTTGATCTTTGAAGAATATGTTACTCAGCCTATTTTAACAAATGTGGTTTAGAAACAATTGTTAAACCCTTGCAAAAGTATTTTTTTAATTTAAAAAGTTTTTTGTAATTTAAAAAGCTGACCTTTTATATGGTTTTCTTTGGAACTAAAGATATTTATGTTAATTGTGTTCACTGAATCTTGGTCTTGTGTTCAGTGTCAGTATTGTGTCTTGGCAGGTAAGTATAAATATAAATTGGTTTTCCATGAGTTTTTGAAATTGCTTTGTAACATAAGTAAGAAGCACATTTTCTCATATGTACTGTGTACTCTAGTAGAGAATAGGTTTTTCTTTAAAATGTCTTATGATCTTATATTTTGACTAGGGCTACATCTTTTTATACATCTTTTTTAGCTTGAAGTTATTTTTCAACCCATCTTCAAATATAAGAGTTAGACTCTGCCAATAACTAGCTTTGTGGCAAGTCACTTAATCTTTTTATTCTTCTGTGTCTTTATATATAAAATGGGAAATAATACGTTGCCTTAAAAGAATTTTAAAAAGATAAATCAGGCATAATTGGAAGGTACATATTATTCTGAAGATGAGAATGTGAAATTTTTCTGACCTGTGTACCAGAGATACAGAAGAAAGGTTTAATGCCTTCCAAATATAAGAATTTTCAAATTATGAATTGGCAAATATAAATATTCTCAATTTATTACTTCCACAAATACTAGTGAATTTGTGATTTGTGCCTGTTATCTTTTAGGTCACTGTGTTTCATGCTAGGGATACAAAAGTGATCAAGCCAGAGTTCCTGCCTCAAAGAGCTTATGAATTCCTGAAATCTATAGGTTTGGGGCTTTTATTTTTATCTTTTTTCTTTAATTTTTTTTTTCTTTTTAATCCTTCAAGTGCTGGGAAGTTGAACCCAGCTTTGCACATGCCAGATGCTCTACCACTGAACTACATCCTCAGTCTTTCTTTTTTTTTTTTTTAACTTTTTGTCTTGAGACAGTCTCACTAAGCTACACCGGCTGCCTCTCGCCTCAAACTCTGAATCCACCATGCCCAATTTAAACAAATTTCTTATTTTCTTTGTAATTAACAACTTAAAATGATATGTCATTTTTTGTTGACCGAGTACTCACTGGGCCTAATCCCAGTTACAAACGTGCCATAACCATACTGTCCTGAACATCATGGTAGAAAGACACTAATTTCCTCTTACTAAAACATCTTTCAAGTTTGGGTTTCTGCTATGATGAGCAATATCAAATGATAATTAACTTTAATACTATTTCAAAAATAAAGGTATTTATGAAAATAAAATATGGCAACAGATATATTAGAATATCATTGGATATTCTAATAGATTAACCTCTTTCCACAGTCTTGGTTTGTCCTGCACTGAGTGAAATTTTTACAGATTGTTCATAATTTTAGTAAATCAATAGAAGAAATGGAAGTTAAATTTCTGTGTCAAACTTATTGAGGACTTTCAAATAGGTATATATCCTTTAGACCTGTGGAAAAGCCTTATCACCTGGGAACACAATTCTTTAATCAAAACATATATTAACTATACATTAGAAGTTTAAATTATGTAGCTTTACAGTTATTTCATGTTATTTTAGCAAGTTACCCTTCCCTATACTATTGTTAATCATTTATAAAGTCCCTATCTATTACTTAATTGACATAAATTTTTTAATGAAATTGTTTTTCTGTTGAACTGAAGTACATATGAGTTAAATAATATTGATTCAAACATCTAAGTGTTACAATTTTTCACACAAATGAAGTTTGTCTTAGAGACCTTTTAATTGTATATATATATATTTTTTGCAACAGCTATCCATAGTTTCAAATTGAGTCGAAACCATGTGGACTGGCACAGTATGGATGAAGTATATCTTTATAGTGATGCAACAACATCTAAAATTGCACGAACAGTTACTCAAAAACTGGGATTTTCTAAAGGTAATTGTTAAATATTATTAAAGTTTGTCAAAATTTAGTGAATCTTTTTTTATCTCATATCCAAAATAGACAATTCAAATTCTACTTCTAATGTATTTTAATTAGATATTAAGGTTAGTGACAGGTACTCTGTTGAATGAAACTTTTGTTTAGGTAATTTGAGTTGACATGTATTTATTCATCAATGGATAGTTATGTATTTAGAATATGACAAGATTAATAAGTATTTTTATATGTATGAAAGAAGTCAAGCCCAAAGCAGTGAAAATAAAACATGGCAATTGATATATAGCATCAAAGAAGTGGTGATTGAAATTTATCCATTAGATTTAGTGACATAGGAGTCATTGGTGACTTGAATTGATGGGGAAGAAGAAGATTGACATGGGCTGAAGCTTAAGTAGAAGATGAGGAAATGAAGACAGTGAGAAAGATAAATCTTTTAAAGAAGTTTTACTAAAAGAAGAGAGAAGTACCTAGGGAAGATACGAGAGCATTCTCAAGAAATTAATTTTAAAAACATTTTTAAGTTTGATAACATTTTACTATGCCATTTTTATTTTAATTTCATTGATAACAAATGTGCTTGAATATCTTTTTATATGCTTATTGTAGTCAGTTGTAGTCATCTGGTAAATTGTCTTGTCATATCTTTATCCCATTTTGCTATTTAAGTGATTGTCTTTTTACTTTTTCATTAGTAAGGTCTCTTTTTATACTTAGATAATTAGCTTAAACTTTTTCAGCTTGCCACTCATCTTCTATCTTTGCTTACTGGTATTTTTTAATATAGAAATTTTTAATTCTTAGGTATTCAGTTTGTCCTTTTCTTTTTCCTAATGGTTTCTGGCTTTGGTGTCATGTACAGTTCACTTTATATCAGCCATTCAATACTTATTATTATCTGTAGAGAAGAGTTCCTCTTCTCTATACCTACTGAATTTTTTCTCTTCATAGTCTTATTACTATTTTTTTCTTTAAATGTAGTGTAAATGCTATTTCTCAAAACAATAATAAACTTAGAATCATAATTCTTCTACAGCATCAAGTAGTGGGACCAGACTTCATAGAGGTTATGTAGAAGAAGCCACATTAGAAGACAAGCCATCACAGACTACCCATATAGTGTTTGTTGTTCATGGCATTGGGCAGAAAATGGACCAAGGAAGGATTATCAAAAATACAGCCATGTGAGTCCTTTGATGAATGCATACTACTTCTCATCTGAAATCCAAATTTTTTGTAGGATATAAGAAAATTAACAGGGTTTACTCAATCTACTTCATGTTTCTCCAATGCCAGCTATTCTAATATCAGTTAAGTTTCTGGACCAAATTTTAACAGTGATCACATCTAGATGATGATCCTGATGGTGGTGGTGGTGGTAGTGGTGACATTTGATATTTTTCCCCTACCGTGTGGAGAAAAAGAAGAATAAGAAAGCCTCTTTCAACTGAGTATATGAAGTTCATTTACATTAATTTAAAGTTGGAAGCAAGAAAAAGATCTAGTCTTAAGTTTATGTCTTACTCTCTGAACTTCAGAAACCAAGAGTGCTCAAAAGTTGCACAGCTCTGAAAAGACCAAGAATTGTTTAAACAATGAACAGCTTCTCTTGTCAAATTAATTGCAACCAGAAGAAACTGGACTCTAAACTTCACTCAGAAATCAGTGGTTACTTTACTAACATACCAGTCAGGTTATTTATTTCATTAGTTGATTTGTAGTCAACTTTATTCTAAAACCTCTTTAAGATGTTATTGGAGTATGTATGTATGGATCTGTGTTTCAAAAATGTCAAGTACTGTGTTTAAAGGAATGTTAGGGTTAAATGTTCCACCACAAGTTTGGCTGTGAGCTGGAAGCCACTATAAAGGAAAATCTGTTCAGGTACAGATTTATGGTGTGATGAGAACAAATCAGTTGCTCTTGAAAAGCACAATTTAATTCTGAAGTTTCAAGTAAATGTTTCTCAAAGTCCTCATAAAGCAAATAACATGATGCTATGAAGTATGTCCTCAGCAGCATCTCTATAATAATACATTGTTCAGTTTTATTTCACTTTTTATTGTAACATCTTAATGCTGGCTGATAGATTAAAGTAAAAGTACAGTACAACTTTTCAAAATAATTGTTTTGTTAGATACTGTCAGGCAACCCTGATCTTTTTTGACCCCCTTGGCTCTTACAGGAATCTGTCTGATCCTGGTTTTATTTTCTGATGAGTTGTACATTCTATGATAATTATATTATTATATCAGGATGCCTCTTTTCCTCAGATATCTAGGATCCTGAGAACTAGGTTTACTGGCATACCCTCCATGGAGTCATTAATAAATTAGAAGATACCAGCTTGATTTCCTCTTGTATAAGCAAGGAAAAATTAATACAAAAAGGATTAAGCCAGGAGGATTTAGTGACTCATCATAGGAGTCTAGGAATGATAGTGTTAAATAAATGAGAATCCTATTAGTTCTACCCACCTTTACTTTGCAGCTACTCTCGGATATATCCTGTGGTTCCAGATGCAGTATAGATCATTTTCTGTTCAAATTCAAAAAGAAAGAGTAAGTCTTTCTTTCCAGAATTCCCAACTAGTCTGTGCATTTCAAGGACTGGTGGTGTTACACCCAAGTACCTGTAATCCATACATGTGGCCATGCCAAGTCTGATTGGCCACATTTACTATAGTCATACCCAATAAGCAAGTGGGAGTTGATTGGCGTCATCATAACTATAAGGAGATGTACACCCACAGATAAAAATCAAGAACTATTATTAGAAGTAGGATAATGAACCTGAGGTGGCTCGAAAAAAAAATCCACTTCAAGGAGGATTGTCATCATTCCTTAAGAGGGAGGTTAACTTGATGGAACACTGCCCACATCATACAGTAATAGATGGAAAATATTCACCAAAAAATTCTGCTTAAGCTGGTGTCGGGGCGCATACCTGTAATCCCTGCATTTGGAGGCTGAGTTAGGAGGATCAAGTCCAGCCTGGGCTACATAGTTAGACCCTGTCTCAAAAAAACAAACAAACAAAAAATTTCTGCTTAATAATTGGTAGGAACATCCAGAGGATTTCTTATCCTTCCCTACTTTCTACCATTCCTAAATTGTCCAGGCCTGTTAAGAAAAGTAAAATTAACTTCATCATAATCAGAGCTATTTTGAGGCTTATTCATACTTGTGATTTCATATGTGAGACTGTACTTAATGAAAAAGGAAGACTAAGGGGTAACCATACTCCGTTAGCAACTTTTTATTCTCTAAGAGCTTTTGAAATTGTGTCTCAGATGCTTGGAAGCATAGGTTTTTCCCTCTCACCTTATTTTAGTAAACTTGCTAATGAATTCAAACTAGCTTTCATCACGTTTATTGCAGCAAAGTATGTTTATTGTTTACATAGACTGAGAAGAAAGTTTGTAGACAACTTTGGGGAATATGAGAATTGGTTTACTAAAAGGGATAAATGTGTTTTAAGTACAATGGATTTACTTTTTATAGAGCTTTATTACAAGTGAAATCTTTATTGAAGTTATATATTCAATGCCCTAAATTAGTGATTTTAAAGCTGTAGTTTTGAAAGAGTATGAAAAGATGTTCAGTTAAATACAATAGGTTGAATACATAAGCTTATCATATTCCCTCCTGAGGCCTCACTAAAAATATGAAAGAAATTTTTAAAAATAAGCACCAGTTGCTGTGGCACACGCCTGTAATCCCAGCAAACTGGGAGGTAGAGGCAGGAAGATCACAAGTTTGAGGCCAGAGGCAGCCTGTGTAATTTAGTGAGACCCTGACTCGAAATAAAAAAGCTGTGGGGGCGCAACCCAGTGGTAAAGCACTTGCAAATTTTTGAGGCTCTAGGTTCAACCTGAAAGCAAGCAGACAAGCAAGAAAGGGGGGGGAGGGAGAAGGAAGGAAAAAAGAAAGAGAAAGAAAGTAAAAAAAGAAAAATCTAAAAAATAAAAATGCATAAACCATTAGTACAGAAAAATGAGAGAAGAAATAATGGCAAACAAGTATATCAATAAAAAAATTTTAATTGGAAATTTACATGGTTCACAAATCAAAAGATAAAAATACATCATGTAAAATGTCATTTCTCATTCCCTGTCCCCATCTTCCCTTATTTGCCTCTGTGTTTTATATTCTTCCAGATTTTCCTTAGGCATATACAGATTTTTTTTACACAGAAGGTAGCATACTGTACACTTTTGGACATTGACTTTGTTTAAAAAAGTACTTTGCAGATTATTATTCGTGATTTTTTGTTTTCCTCTTTTC